>CM042321.1:30733904-30828904 GCA_023566125.1 Zingel zingel | reverse complement strand
AACGTGCTGAAATCACACAATAATGCACGCACACACACACACACACACACACACACACACACACACACACACACACACACACACACACACACACACACACACACACACACACACACACACACACACTAATCATTTATGTCCACATGAAGAAAAATGGTACAGGGACACAAATAATACTGATGCAGTACAATACATACACAAACTCATGGACCAGTGGCACGTAGCAGGTCTTCACAATATCACTTAAAAAGCACAATACTCAGTTCTTAAGGGTATAAGTAGCACAATACTCACTTCTTAAGGGTATAAGTAGCACAATACTCAGTTCTTAAGGGTATAAGTAGCACAATACTCACTTCTTAAGGGTATAAGTATAAGCCACCATATGTGGCGGCTGCCAATAATAGCAGATATGGCACAGTACTTTGCAAGCTGTTTAGCCCTCTTTTTGGCCATCCCAAGTTGTTGCAGCCCTCTTACTACCAACCTGTGTGTGTTTACTAGGCTACCAAATATGAAAACTAGTAGCGTGCACCTATAGCCTAGCTCTGAGATGGTGTTTAGGAGTGGTTTGTATTTAACTACCTTGGTGTAGAAAGCATTATACTACAAGAAAGTACAGTGCCTTGCGAAAGTATTCGGCCCCCTTGAACTTTTCGACCTTTTGCCACATTTCAGGCTTCAAACATAAAGATATAAAACGGTAATTTTTTGTGAAGAATCAACAACAAGTGGGACACAATCATGAAGTGGAACGAAATTTATTGGATATTTCAAACTGTTTTAACAGATAAAAAACTGAAAAATTGGGCGTGCAAAATTATTCAGCCCCTTTACTTTCAGTGCAGCAAACTCTCTCCAGAAGTTCAGTGAGGATCTCTGAATGATCCAATGTTGACCTAAATGACTAATGATGAAAAATAGAATCCACCTGTGTGTAATCAAGTCTCCGTATAAATGCACCTGCTCTGTGATAGTCTCAGAGGTCCGTTTAAAGAGCAGAGAGCATCATGAAGAAGAAGGAACGCACCAGGCAGGTCCGAGATACTGTTGTGGAGAAGTTTAAAGCTGGATTTGGATAGAAAAAGATTTCCCAAGCTTTAAACATCCCAAGGAGAACTGTGCAGGCGATAATATTGAAATGGAAGGAGTATCAGACCACTGCAAATCTACGAAGACCCGGCCGTCCCTCTAAACTTTCAGCTCATACAAGGAGAAGACTGATCAGAGATGCAGCCAAGAGGCCCATGATCACTCTGGATGAACTGCAGAGATCTACAGCTGAGGTGGGAGACTCTGTCCATAGGACAACAATCGGTCGTATACTGCACAAATCTGGCCTTTATGGAAGAGTGGCAAGAAGAAAGCCATTTCTTAAAGATATCCATAAAAAGTGTCGTTTAAAGTTTGCCAAAAGTCACCTGGGAGACACACCAAACATGTGGAAGAAAGTGCTCTTTTTGGCAACAATGCAAAACATTATGTTTGGCGTAAAAGCAGCACAGCTCATCACCCTGAACACACCATCCCCACTGTCAAACATGGTGGTGGCAGCATCATGGTTTGGGCCTGCTTTTCTTCAGCAGGGACAGGGAAGATGGTTAAAATTGATGGGAAGATGGATGGAGCCAAATACAGGACCATTCTGGAAGAAAACCTGATGGAGTCTGCAAAAGACCTGAGACTGGGATGGGGATTTGTCTTCCAACAAGACAATGATCCAAAACATAAAGCAAAATCTACAATGGAATGGTTCACAAATAAACATATCCAGGTGTTAGAATGGCCAAGTCAAAGTCCAGACCTGAATCCAATCGAGAATCTGTGGAAAGAACTGAAAACTGCTGTTCACAAACGCTCTCCATCCAACCTCACTGAGCTCGAGCGGTTTTGCAAGGAGGAATGGGCAAAAATGTCAGTCTCTCGATGTGCAAAACTGATAGAGACATACCCCAAGCGACTTACAGCTGTAATCGCAGCAAAAGGTGGCGCTACAAAGTATTAACTTAAGGGGGCTGAATAATTTTGCACGCCCAATTTTTCAGTTTTTTATCTGTTAAAACAGTTTGAAATATCCAATAAATTTTGTTCCACTTCATGATTGTGTCCCACTTGTTTATTCTTCACAAAAAA
Organism: Zingel zingel; assembly: GCA_023566125.1. NCBI lineage: Eukaryota > Metazoa > Chordata > Actinopteri > Perciformes > Percidae > Zingel > Zingel zingel. The sequence goes on along the minus strand of CM042321.1, from coordinate 30,826,771 downwards.
TTACAGTTTTATATCTTTATGTTTGAAGCCTGAAATGTGGCAAAAGGTCGAAAAGTTCAAGGGGGCCGAATACTTTCGCAAGGCACTGTATATAGTTTTTAGTAAGGCATCTGCCCGGGTCTGATTATTCCCGCAAAGTCACAGAATGATTTACGGCAGGTAGACGGCGCTACAGTCACAGATTTCAGTGTATCACCGGAAAAGTTAGTGAGTATCCAGCCAGGTACAAGGTAGCAGGAGATTTCTTGATGAAAAGAAATGGTGATGAATAAAGGTATGTTCTGTGCAAAGGCTTTGTACACTAAGAGGTTTATGATTCCAGTCAGCAGCTGCCGGGCAGCGAACAAACCGCTGACCTGGACTTGTCATATTGATTGAAAGTGCAGACTAAACAGCCAGCTCTTAGTTGATTGCTAATGCTATTCAAGGCTAATTTATGTTTGTGAGGGCTCAGCAGCACAAGGTTAGGCTGAGACTGAGAGCAGGCCAGTTAGGAGTAGGAGGAGAAGTGTTCTCTGCAAGGTCTGACCGTGACGGAGCTTCATGTCTGACTGGCTGTGTGTCACCTGCCGGTCTCCCCTGACAACACAAAGCTCAGAGTCCTCCTCCTCGTTTCATCCTGAACGTTGTTTCAGTCATCTGAGGTACTGAGGATAGAATCCCCAGAGCACCGCAGACAGGTGTCACTGCTCAGTACCCAGCCCTTCATGCTGTTACCATGGCAACCCTTCACTGGTAATTGGACAATTAGCATTTCAATCCATTTGATTAGGGACTTTAATTCTGCCATCTCGTGTGTGATCTGACATCATGTGACAGGGAACTCAGCCTCTCTGGAGTTTTCACTACAGTCTGGTTGGAACCTGAACAATGTGGGACTTGTGGAAGTTAGGATCTCAAGTGGTGCACACACCAATCCAAAAGCAACATTAATCTCACCTCATTAGAGATTAGATCAATAACAGAGCATGGCTTGTCTCAGGAGAACAGCTGGACAGCTGCTCCACACAAAGAGATTACTGGTCTGATGCTGCTGCTACTGGGCCAAAGTTAATGGGATTGTCGAAAAAACAGAGTAATCACATTACTGAGTTGCTGCTGAAAATAACCTTGGAGAAACACATGGACTGACCCACACAGGGTTAGCTAACCCTTATCACCAGCACAGCTACAGATACTCCTCTTTGTTACCATCATTCTGCAGGACACACTGCCTGAGGACACACAGCCTGAGGACACACTGCCTGAGGACACACTGCCTGAGGACACACTGCCTGAGGGACACACTGCCTGAGGGACACACTGCCTGAGGACACACAGCCTGAGGACACACTGCCTGAGAACATACTGTCTGAGGACACACAGTCTGAGGACACACAGCCTGAGGGACACATTGCCTGAGGGGACACAGCCTGAGGACACACTGCCTGAGGACACACTGCCTGAGGACACACTGGACTCTATATGAATGTATGAATATGTGAATATGTGAATGTGTCCACAGCGTGTTCTGCTGCTCCCAGGTGGCCAAACATCTGTCTTTACCTCACACAGGTGTGATGGCTGAACACTGGTGAGAAAGATGTGTTGCCGGTCACTTCACCCGGCTGTCCATCAGCTCCTGATCCTGCCTTCCTTCATTCGGGGGCTTTGTGAGCAGTGGTGGTGCTGTGTGGGCCCGGCTGTTTTTTTTTTTTTTATTTGGTTCTCTAAAAGACTAACTATGCACATAACAAACACAATAATACTCCTTCATACATTTGATTCATCACTGCCCATGAATAATTACAACTTCCCCTCTCTGGGGTGAAACATGTACGGGAATACTATCTTATAATACAGTTAGGGGGGCCAGAGGGGGGTCCAGGCTTAACATTACAGGGGCCCTGATCTCCCTCAGCCCCCTTAGAGCCGCCATTGCTTGTGAGCAGACAGACTGAGACTCTGTTCCTGTCGCAGGCCGGCCTGTTGCCTGGTTACTGCTCACTGAGGTGTGTAAGTCCCCTTTGGTAATTACCCAGGTATCATAGCACCGCTGCTGGAAAGCTACGAGGCGCTGGCGTTGCACGCCACCCCCCACCCCCCCATAACCAAGATAAGAGGAGTTGAAGGATTTCATTTTAACCCTCCACTGTTTGAATCTGGTTTATCTCTTTAAAGACCAGTTAACACCTATAGATAATATATTGTAGATTTATATGTATTGGATGTTGTGTCAATAAGCCCCATCTGTGTGTACACTAAATATTACCCAGCGTGTCTCATTACCCTGGCTGTCCCGCCGGCTCGCTCTGTTCTCAGAAACGTGCTGATGGTAAGAGGAGGAACGTGCTCAGATGAACAATCAGCAACAGGTTTATCACATGTAGTGCTCTCCTCTTTCCCTTTCTCAATCAATCCTCCTCTGCTCTCTCTCTCTCCATTCAGACCTATCATGCCTTCTCTCAACCGTTCCCACTGTTGCTCCGTCTCTCTTTTCCACGGCTCCCATCTCCCCTTCTGTCACAGGCCTGAGGTCTCCTCTAGAGAGGAGCATGGATGGACGTCTGCACTACAGTGCTGATCGGGCTGCATTTTTCTGTCCGAGCCTGGCCCGCATCCGACACAGTTAAAATCATATTTTTTTTCTCATACGTTTGTTTGTGTGGAAAGACCGCTTTTATTAAGCAACTATAGGAAGGCATTCGGAAATGTCAACAGATGAGCGCATCAGCGGTTGTCACAGCTACATAAACAAATTTCCGCACACAGGAAGACGGATGTTAGGGTAATATTTTAAATGTATTTTGATCACAAAAACGAACCTTTGCATCAAGTGAAACAGGCCCATTGGCTACCTACATAATAAGCTGTTATAAATTTAAAATGTTCACTGGAGGTGGCATTAAACTCAACTCAGTGTGGGACTGACTTAGGTTTAGTATTTCTTCCAGTAGTGAGGTTAAGCGTTACAGTAAAGGTCCTTAAACACATTAGCGTCGAAGTGGAGCCAAGATCCTGAAGGCGGACTGGAGGACAGATCATTCATGTGCTGAATGAATGACACAGTGGCCCTGGGGTAAAGGTCAGGGAAGAAAGTCAACCCTGTGTCCCGCTGCTGTGGCCAATCATGTGCGCGTGGATCGGACTTGTGGGTGTTTTTTGAGGCGGTGTGAGAGACCCGTACAGGAAACAGGAAACACACAGTCTATCTCTATTGCTGCCACAAGAAAGATTTAAAACACCAAACACAAGCTCTGAACTGCCCGGGAGTTTGTGGAACAGCTTACTGTATCCTCATTCCCTCCGTCTCTTTTCTTTCTCTCTTTCTCTGTGAAATGAAGCTGCCTTCAAGTGCGCTCGGAAATGTCCAGATCTATACAAACATTAAGTGTAAAATATCTGATCGCTTTTTTTGGTCAGCTTAAGGCCTCCAGGGAGCGAGATGAGGATCTGCTTCAGTCACTGTTGTTCCTAATTAGTAATATAGGAAATAGTTTCACTCCAGCCACTCACCTCTCTGCCTCACACTGCAAACAGTCTACACTTTAGCAACAACAGAGACACAACAGAGACACAGAAACACAACAGAGACACAGAGCCTGTCCAGACAGCTTCCTGGGACAGAGTCAGAGCTCTAAACCTGCAGAGTGAAGCTGAAACAACTCAACCCAGCTGGAAGGGTTCATTAAACAGCTTTACCGTCAACATTTATCAGCTCTGTGTGTGTGCGACCCAGTTTGTGCTTCAGCAGAGAGGTATGACAGTGTGACTCTAAACAATGTTTCACAGTCGGAGACGGCAACTGGATGGCCAATCTTCCCTCAAGAGCTCGCTAGAGCAGCACAATGTCCTAAAGAAACGTCTCCCTGCAGCGTCCTCTCCGTTCACGTCAGTCTTGCTGTGCTGTCTCTCTGCAGCATGAGCGTGCGTCTGAATGGAACAGAGAAAAGGCAAGCGAGCTGACGCAGAGGTTAACAGAGGTGGATTAGGAGAGGAAGAATCTGGATATAATAATATACGCACAAAAGCCTGAACAATGATTGGCTGACAGGAACACACAAACACTGATGCACATCAGATCCCTCCACCCTCCCTGCCTCTGTCTCTCACTTCTGTGTGGATCTAGTTTGGACTCTGGCTCCATCTAGTGAGAAACCTCTCCATCCACTCAGCTGCAGTGTGGTGGGGGCCAGGATTCTTGTTCTTTAAATTGTCGCACCTGTTTCAGCGCAACAACTTCTGAGGACACGTGGAAGTTCGGTACAGACAGAGTTATCTTAGAGCTCGACGCTCTAAAGACAGAGGAGATGGATTTCAGGAAGAACCGTGGACTGTATACAATATGGACGTGGTCCCGGTGACATCAACCACAGCTTTCTGAAGAGCTAAAATCAAGGCCGTCACCATCTGGGCAGTGCCTGGCGTCAGCTAATCCAAAACTGGCCGAAGAGGTGGAGCATGCTGGAGCTGAGACGGCTGAATGAAGCAGACAGTCTCGCCTGAACATCATCAGGACAAAAAACAAAAAACAAAAAACGTCACAACACTATCATCCAGACTGCAGCTGGTCTCCTCAACACAGACTCATGTCCCAGCACATGGACACCATCCATTTCAAAGCGTTACATTAACTCACATCTTTCAGGATTCTGTACAGTCTCTATACTTTATACTGACAACCTTTGCACATTCTGCACAAAACTCTTCATAACTAAAGAAACAATATATAGAGTATATACAGTATATATATTGTACATATATATTATTGTTTTTTTCATATTGTTATTGTCATCTTTTTTCGGTTTTATTTATGTTGGTATACTTGCTTTTTATCTCCTTTATGTAACTGTTATGCAACCCAACACCAAGGCAGATTCCTTCTGTGTGAAAACCTCCTCAGGATCCAGACTCTGATCATTCTGTCAGAACAACCAACACAGCACCTGTGTGGATGTTCAGGACGCTCACTGGACAGTGGAGTATCCAGGAACAGCACACACCTGTTGGCATGTCACCCAGGTGTGATTGATAACACACTGTCCATTCAGCTGGTACACCTTTACGGCCCTGTAGGCTCCAGTGAGGGAACGCTGCAGGATGGAGAAGGCAGTGTACCCGGAGCACAGTGAAATGAGAAGGAGATCAGTATTGACAAGAAAAAACAGTCCCTGAGCAGCTCCTCTAACAGCCATGCAGACTGGCTCTGGACATCCTCACTTTGAAAGTGGACTTGTCCCCGCTCATGAGATGTTGGTTGTGCTTTTTGGAATTTTGAGACAAGCCCAGCCTTGTCCTATCACAAGTCATACCAAAGCAATTAAAGACTGTATGGGATCATGTCTTTCCTTTTGGTGTGTGTGTGTGTGTGTGTGTGTGTGTGTGTGTGTGTGTGTGTGTGTGTGTGTGTGTGTGTGTGTGTGTGTGTGAATTACCTCAATAGCCACTGTCCACAGGATGAGCTGGGACTCAGAGTCGGGGAAGTAAGCCTTGACTTGTGGAGACATGCCTATCAGCGAACAGTTGGTCACAACAGCAATCACGCTCATTGCCTCGAAGGCAAGCTGTATACAGACAGACAGGGGGACAGAGAGACAGGGGGACAGACAGACAGGTGGACAGACAGAGAGCAGTCAGTGACAGGGACTGTAGCTGGACACTGCCTCCTTTGGGTCAAGACAAATGTGAAAAATCCATAAAAGTTGCTGAAGCAATCTGTCTGTGTGTCACCTGCCAGACTCCTATGTTGGCTGCCGGGTCAGAGAAGGGTCGCTTGAACACCCGACACATCTTGAAGGCATCCGAGTAAACCTCGGTGATGTTGTTCAGCACCACCAGCACAGCAGCCAGAGGGTAGACGCAGGAGAACAGGCTGACGTAGCCAAAGAGCAGGAACAGCTCCAGATAGTCATCAAACGTACCCTACACACACACACACACACACACACACACACACACACACACACACACACACACACACACACACACACACACACACACACACACACACACACACACACACACACACACGGATAATGGATCATGTGAAGGCTTTAATCTGCACGTAAAAGGAGACGGTGACTAGGTTAAAAAAAACGTTTCTTCGTTCCCAGCGCCACCAGTTCATGATTGGATTGACGAGTGCCTTGATTATAACCCATCTGGGAGAGGGTTAGTTTCTAGATTATATCATACAATACAAGCAAGTGACACACCCTCCCTCAATCACATTAAGGAGCAGTGGCAAGAAGAATTAGGAAGAGTAATCCTGGATGTGGATTGGCAATATGCTATACAGAGGATACACTCCTCCTCCATATGTATCAGACATGGGGTACTGCAGTTTAAGATCTGCCATAGACTTCACTTATCAAGGGCAATACTTGCTAAGATATATTCTGGTTCCAATCCAACATGCCTTAGGTGCCATCAGGAACCAGGAACGCTGTATGATATGTTCTGGGCTTGCTCTACGCTCCGTCCATTTTGGCCTGCAATTTTTGATACATACACACAGGTTTTCAATAAAGATGTGGACCCTGATCCTATGATTGGTATTTTTGGGATAGCACCTTTGGGCTCTGAACTCACAACTGCTCAATCGGAAGTACTAGCCTTTTCATCTCTGCTGGCTAGACGACTCATCCTTTTGCACTGGAAATCAGCTAAACCACCGTCATTTGGACGCTGGGTGACCGATGTTATGGCACATCTTAAATTAGAAAGAATAAGATGCTCCCTTGGGGGCTCAGATAAGAAATAAAAAAAAGTGTGGCAGCCCTTTTTAGAACATATAGAAAATAATTTCTTTCCTTTTAGTTTTTTCCTCCTCTCTCAATATACTTTATTTTATTATTTCTTTGTTGTCATGCATTTTATTTTTCACATCTATTTTAATGTATATTGCAACACATGTCAATATTGGTTTTCCATTACTTAAAAATGTTGACAATGTAAATATTGCTTGGAAACCTGTGCAAAAACCCAATAAAGATCATTTCAATAATAAAAAGGAGCCCGTGCACCTACCAGGTACGTGCTCATGTCGGCCTCCAGCCGGACCTGCTCGGCCAACGGAAGCTCTTTGTCTTCCAGAGTTCTTCTCTTTTGGACTTTGCGCATCATCTTCTTGTTGCGTCTCCTCTGCAGCCAGTAGGGCAGGAAGGCCTCCATGAACTGGTTCAGGATCTGACTGGTGATCAGCAGCGTGGCCAGACTCTGGACATACACAGAAACCAGGCGGGGGGAGGGGAGGGAGGAAGGAAACAACATGTAAGGGAGGAAAGTTAATAAAAGTGGGAAGATAAAAGAGGGATTGAGAGTTGGAAGAACACACGGAGGGAAGGTGCAAAGAGAGAAGTAACGAAGGAAGAAAACAGGAGAACATTAGGACAAAAACAAAACAAGGGAACAAACATGAAGGTAAGAAGGAGGAGGAGAAGAAAGCTTGAAGGGTTAAAGGACGGATGGAGGGAGGGCAGGCCTACCTGTCGGAGCAGCACCATGTCCTGCATGACGAAGGCGATGTAGAACAGCGAGGCGAAACAGTTGAAGAAGTTGAACTGCGGGGAAAAGAGAGACAGCCATGATGAGAGCTGCTCTCTGATCACTGAAGGAAGAAACTGGTCAACAGAACCGTGAGATTCATACTCACTACTAATACTTTGAGGACCAGGTGATTCTGATATGAAGACTCCAGCCGGTGGTTTTCTGAAACACAACACATGTGGAGCAGTCAGTAACACACAGCACATCTCCTCAGTCACTCCTTTCAGAGGAAATGAGGACTTGTCTTCCAGAAAGTCGGGAAACAGATTTGAATTCAATTCAACGTCCGAAATAAAAAAAATCTGTATGAAGTAGATTTTAGTTCCTAAAATAGGTCAAGCCATAGACACGGTGGCTCCTACTTTTCCTATAATGCAGCTTTATAGCGTCGTTCATATCACTGTGTAACTAGTCTGGATTAGGGGAAGAACATTTCCAGGATAATGCCTGACTTCCAGCACGTCCCTCTCCTTCCTCTCTCTCTGTGTGATGCCGTTCTCAAAGATCCCTTCGCTACAGGAAACGACAACAAACTTTAACTAACGTTACACGCTGAAAATGTCACGTTTTGAAGAAAGTTTGGACGGTGCAACAAGGAAGGCCTGCTTGGTTCTTTCAGGGAATGATTGTAAAGATTTACAAAGAATATGTTTAGGGCATTTCCTCTCTAACTGAGACGTTTTGGGACTGATTGGTGGGATTGCTGTGGACGAAGTACACACGGAGATACACTGGTAAGAGCCAATGAGGTTTAACCATGTATCAGCTAATTTAAATAGCTCATGTTACTGTATTCTGTCAACAGTTAACTTCATTTAATATTGTATGTGGCGTTTTCTTTTGCGTTCTACCAAAACAAGTTCCTTCCAGAGACTATTTAGTAGAGCCACCGCTGCGTCCGGAGCTTAGCGCCACCCAAGACCATTGGGATTGGTTTAAAGAAATGCAAACAAGCCAGGGCGGATTTTCTCTTATCCCAGAATGCATCTGTGGTGTAGCCAGACCTTACTCCACAGCGCTGTGGAGATAGAGCTGGACATGAGAGACTACTGTGTAATAACCACCCACGTCTCCTAAACTCCACATCCACAGAAACATAGTGTCTTCAGCCCATTCTGTGCATGCTACCTGTAGCATGGAGGAGTATCTGACTTTAACTGTCCCTCAGTGTCCCAGAGGTGCAGCTGTGACCAGATGTCTTTTCAAATGACAGAGATGCATGTTTTTGACTTGAGTTATTTCAACTGCTGCTCACCCCACTCTGTCAGGGACTCGGCAGCGTATCTGTAGATGAGGTTCATGACCTCGATGACCACGGCGTAGATGATAGAGGGGATGAAGAGCAGGACTCCTGTCCAGAAGCTGGGCTCCTGGTCGTCGATGGACAGCGCCCATCCCTCCATCTGGAAGTAGATCATCATGACGTAGAGGGACAGGTAGAGGCAGAGCAGGACGAAGGGCAGCGACACCAGGTAGATCCGCAGCAGCCTCTTGGCGTGGGGGTAGAGGGGCTCCTCGCGGCCCGTCACAGGGTTGAACCCGAGGACCCCGTGGAAACCAGGCCGAGGTTCTTCGAAGGCCTTCTTCCTGCTCAGCGTGCCCCAGCGGTAGGCCAGCGAGGCGCTGCAGCGCTTCCACAGCTGGTGGAGGAACATTACTCAGCTTTCACATGATTGATATTCATTCAACACAGCAGGTATTACACTCCTCACATGCATCTGATGCACTATCTGCTGCTCTATCACAACGTGTCAGATTTCTCTCATCGTCTAATTCCACTGCAGGGCACCTACAGGCAGATACAGTCCGTACCTCCAGGATGACAGTGCACCACACCAAGTTGAATGCAGCAAATATCACGTATTTGTCGTAGTCCTCCCAGTCAAACAGATAGTAAGGCACACCAATGAGAGCCATGGGCACCAGGGCAAAGGTGAAGTACTCCAGGAAGCCAAAGTACAGGGCCTGGCCCTCCCCATAGTAGTGTCTGATGTCGTCTGCAGAACAAAGGAACATCAATGAGAAGGTGCAAGGCAGTCACAAATATGACGGGAAAATAATTATAAAGTTAAAGGACAAATCTGAACCTAGGGGTTAATAACTCATGTGTACTGAGTCGACCGTTCTCTGGGATATGTTTCTCTGGCAGAGGGTAAAGTAAAAAGAAATCTCTATTTCTATACCACAAGGCTCAAAATAGCACCACACTTCCACGGTAGCATAATGAGGGTCCCTACATGTAAACCGAAGCATTGAGAACTTTGTAAGTGCACAGACAGTTTATTAAAAAGATAGTTTAGAAAGACAGTACCGTTCACGTATACAGGCAGGTGCCATCTTGGGAAAACAGTCACGACCAGTCGAACGGCGAACGCCTTGGGAAACCACGGACCATGGGAGATTTCAAGTGACAGTTCAGCTCACGTTGCACGGCGTTTGGCGTTCGACTGGTCGTGACCGTTTTCCCAAGATGTGGACTTGTCCTTTAAGTGAAGAGAATTAAAAACAAGAGTAACAATTTGTGAACAGTTCCCCTCTGTGCATCAGAACATATATCAACCATGTGCTGATCTCAGACAGTGACAGAGAACTGGTGCTTCTTCAACTTACCCAAAGGCTGAAGGGACAACTTCACCTTCCCGTACCAGGAAAAAGACAGCCGCTTAAGTTCCTCCTTTTCGTGCAGGGGAAACACCTGGACCAGGATCCCCTTGGACTGCAGTCTACGGACTGACATGGAAACAAGAAAACAGCCTGTTTCCTCCTGTGTGCCCAGCATCCTACTGCTTTAGCAAGTGAAGTGATGCTGACTGTACTGCAGGTCGTTGGGTGATGCTTTATTTGCTCAAAGTTTGAATTAATTGCAAGACGTTTCACTGACTTTTGAGTGACATAAAACCATTTCCTTCCCCGACTCTTGTTTGTCTGAACTCACTTGTCCAACCACATGAGTATGCAGCTTCATTTTCTCAGCAGACAATAGCTGGGAGCACAATGCAATGTGTACAGCAATCACTTCTATTGTCCAATACAGAGCCACATAAAAGCTTCATCACTTCATCTGCCTTTTTCTGAGTGCATCATTTGTCCAAAATGATTACATTCGGCTTTAACACCATTTGACAAATAAAGGCGCTGTATAGAGGACTCTATCTCTACTGCACGCTCATTGTTTCTTTATCTCGCCTCAGAGTATCTCACTGCATTTGTATATGTATTGTTTCTATACTGCAGACACACAGAGAGAGAGAGAGAGAGAGAGAGAGAGAGAGAGAGAGAGAGAGAGAGAGAGAGAGAGAGAGAGAGATGGTAATATTAGGTTTGACACTCACTGATGGACTTCCCGGGGTAGAGCTTGACCTCGGAGTATCCCGGAACATGAGTCTCCTGCTTGGCCCGTAATGTGTCCAGCAGGTGTTTAATGATGTACTGACATTCAGCCATACTGAGGAAGGAGTCCCCGTCCCCTGGAGAGACACAGCAGAGACATGTTAACAAACTGGCAGCCACGCTGCAGCAGTCACACTGGCTCAGCTACACTCACGGTCCAAAATTTACTTTTTTGTCCACCAGCCAAATGGCTATTACCATTGTTTTTTTTGGCTGGTGAGCGAAGCAAATCTACCAGCCACTTGGATATTTTTTTCCAGCATTTGCCTAGTAGATGGTGTTAATTTTGGACCGTGGCTACACTGCAACTCTTTTTCCTCTGAGAGCGCCATGTGCTGATCAGAAAGCAACCCTCTACTCATCCACCTCCACTGCTTCAGGGTCACACTAACTAACACTAATAGAACTTTTTGGTAAAAACTCAACTCTTCGTGTTTGGAGGAGAAAGAATACCTGAGCTGCATCCAAAGAACACCATACCTACTGTGAAGCATGGGGGTGGAAACATCATGCTTTGGGGCTGTTTTTCTGAAAAGGGACCAGGACGACTGATCCGTGTAAAGGAAAGAATGAATGGGGCCATGTATTGTGAGATTTTGAGTGAAAACCTCCTTTCATCAGCAAGGGCATTGAAGATGAAACGTGGCTGGGTCTTTCAGCATGACAATGATCCCAAACACACCACCCGGGCAACGAAGGAGTGGCTTCGTAAGAAGCATTTCAAGGTCCTGGAGTGGCCTAGCCAGTGTCCAGATCTCAACCCCATAGAAAATCTTTGGAGGGAGTTGAAAGTCCATGTTGCCCAGCAACAGCCCCAAAACATCACTGCTCTAGAGGAGATCTGCATGGAGGAATGGGCCAAAATACCAGCAACAGTGTTGGAAAACCTTGTGAAGACTTACAGAAAACGTTTGACCTCTGTCATTGCCAACAAAGGGTATATAACAAAGTATTGAGATGAACTTTTGTTATTGACCAAATACTTATTTTCCACCATAATTTACCAATAAATTCATTAAAAATCCTACAATGTGATTTTCTGGATTTTTTTTTCAGGCCTCTCTCATCTTTTTAAGTGGGAGAACTTGCACAATTGGTGGCTGACTAAATACTTTTTTGCCCCAATGTATTATGCTTTTTGGCTTTTTCCCTTTCCTTGGTTGTGTTATAGGTTTACAAAGTGAAAAAGCCCAAAGTCCACCCCAAAGGGACCTACCATCTCCAACAGAAAACACTTCACAAACTGCTCCAAACAGCTCTGTTGTAGTCCAGCCTTTACTTCAGAGACAAACGTGGTCACTTTGTAACACGCGTTATAATGCTCGCCTAGCTGCTAGCATGGCACGCCCTCATACTCTGCTTCTGACTGGCTAGTAGTCCTTACCTAGCTACTGCGCATGTGCAACTTCCAACAAAGACGGACCAAAAGTGTGATGCCTCACTCTGTAGCTAAAACAGAGAGCTCAACACACAGGGTGAAAAGAGGAGCTTCCGCAATGTGCAGTAAAACAAAAATATGGTGTTTTTTGAAAATTATACCACATAAACCTATTCTGATATAACCTCTAAATACAATTATGAACCTGAAAATGAGCATAATATGAGCACTTTAAAGAATAGCTCAGTGCGTAGTGTGTGGTTGAGAGTAAGAGAGAGAGACTGTGGATTGGAGTAGACAGCTGTTGGCTATCGGAGCAGAGAACATGTTAGCAGTAAAGTTGTAATAAATGTACAGTTCGGGTCTGAGTTTGTCACTGATGAATGCTGCAAGTCCTCAGGACCCAGCTGCTGGGTCAAGTGAAGGGAAGGGGCTTAGCCCCGAAGTGTGCATCACCTTCGGCGCCGGAGGCAAAACGAAGGCTCCCCTGTACCTCCCACCATGATCTGGAGACATTGGTTTCCTGGTGGATCCATTTAACTTACTTATTTTACTATTTATTTACTTATTTTTTATCGTTATTAATACATTCTGTGTGTATATGTTTATATTTATATTGTTTATATTCTTTTTTTATCCTTCTTATATTTGAATGTGTGACATGCACCAACAGCACCATGACAAATTCCTTGTATGTGCAACGTACTTTTGCAACAAGCCCTTTCTGATTCTGATTCTGATTCTGATGTTATCGTTATCCAGTTATGAAATGACCTACATGGAGATAGAGGATTTTGGCCATATCGCCCAGTCCTAATGCACACCACTGCTTAGGGTCCACTGTGTGTTGGCCAGTGACTGATAAGACTTTAGATGAGTAATCCAGAACAACACATAGCTGTAAATAGCTGATTATGATGATTTTTTGTACTGTGATGTGCTACTTCAGTACACTTTAACGACAAATATTACTGGGACCACTACAGAGGAACATTTCATATCCAAGAACTCACATTAGAGACACAACCGCTGACTATCTCTAGAACTATTCAGCACCAAACACGCTCCAGCCATATGCTGGGTGTCCACCTAGTCTTGATACCTTGTTATATAAAAATATGGATTACAGCTGCTTTAAGACAGACTTTATTCTGTGTCAGAAACACTCACAGGGCAAACATGAAGCAGCGGCTCTGGGACTTTACCCTGATAGTCCTTGAAGTCGTGTTTGTTGGCGCAGGTGAAGCCTCTCATGGATCCATCGTTGAACTCCTTGAAGAGGCCCACATCCTCAGCCCCGGAGAGCAGCCTCTGCCACGTGGCCCCCACCAGGAAGATGTTGGGGTTCTCCTTCTCCTGAGCGTCTACTCCCGGACCCAGCTGCTCCATCAGCAGCTCCGCACCTGGGACACATCAGGACACGCTCAGTAACACTGAATGGGATGGGAACAGAGTAGAGTTGCACGATATTGACAAAACGTGATATTGCGACATTGATTATGAATATTCCGATATCGATTATGAATATTCCGATATAGATATTAATTTCGATATTTTGAAACACATATAAAATTACAAAAGTTATGGGAAAACGCATCAAAATAGACTCATAACAAATAAAACAAGTTTTTTTACAACACAAGGTTTATTTCAGCTGGTATATTGGACTGGTCCAACATGAATAAATAAATAACGACCATGTCTACAGAACAGGACATGTTTTACTGGTTGGACAGTATAAAATATATAAATAAAGAGAACAGGACAACCTTTCTTTCCCTTCTCTGATTCGTTCCGTTTAGTTGTCTATCTATTTCTTCACTTACACCGTCACTCTGTTGAAATATGCACACACATGGTACGCTCCATAGGGTTTGTCACGTAGTGGACACGTGGTACGCTCCATAGGGTTTGTCACGTAGTGAACACGTGGTACGCTCCATAGGGTTTGTCACGTAGTGGACACGTGGTACGCTCCATAGGGTTTGTCACGTAGTGGACACGTGGTACGCTCCATAGGGTTTGTCACGTAGTGGACACGTGGTACGCTCCATAGGGTTTGTCACGTAGTGGCCCTGTGAGCTGACGTGCACTAACATGCAAGTGGCACGGTAACTGGTCAATGAAACATGATCATTACAGCGTTTTAAGTGGGCTCTACATCAAACACAACTAAGCCACACAGCCAACTGACGGGACGCAGCACTCCATAAAATAAACTAAATATTGCATACTTATCGCGACACTATCAATATAATATTGCGCAACGTGATATCGCGATAACGATATTGAGTCAATATATCTATATCTATAATCTATATATGCACCCCTAGAACAGAGAGGGACTAATGAGACCTTCCACACCTCCATCCTGCTGCTGGTCTCTGATCCGGCTCAGTAGCCATGCGATGGCTTCCTGGTTGGTGTCTGAAGCCAGCTCCAGCACCACCAGGGGAGTGAACCTGGAGCCACTGCTGTCAGCTGGCGGCCCCTGCACCATCGTCCCCTGTCCCAGTGAGACAGACAAAACGTCCTGGGGCACTGCTCAGAGAGGAAGAGAGGATTTATACACTTAATTACAAAACATAACATGATTTACTATCCTGATATAACATATAATATAAAAAAAAATAGTATACAGGGTTACATTCTAAAAGTTGAAATGGATAGAAGAGATCTATGCAGATGTAAGTGTGTGTTTCGACTCATGGATGCTCGAGCCCCTGAGCAAAGATTATGCCCGGCGGAGTGCTGGTCATCCTGCATTCAATTCTAAAAGTTGAAATTTTTGTTACAGATCCTTAAAAACCTGATAAACTAAATTCTCAGATGTTCTCCTACATGTCCTACTGTGAGACTTTGTTTCAAGATGTTTTGGCACTTGGGGGCGTTATTTTTGCTTTGAATAGCCACATGAAGAGAAAGCAAAGAGCACAGTCAAAGCAAATATTCTGGAAATGTCAGTGACAGTAGGTGCTCCACCTCATAATAATGTATACTTTATAAATCCCTCTTGGGGAAATTCATTTTCTGTCTTTTTTTATCCCCAGTGGAATCATTGCTATGATCCACTGTACGGGCTGACTGATATGTTAGGGCAGTGGCCTGGAGAACACATACACAGTCAACTGACAGAGACAGCTGACACGGACAGGGTGGGGCGCTGTTAGTAACAGACATTAGTGGAGTCAAGTCTTGTTGGAAACAAATCACAGACTGGTGCAGGGTGCATGTCGGTACTCACCCGGATGTGTGAAGGAAACTCTGGAGCTGTGTTCCAGCCTCGGGGCTGATCTGTGAACAGTCACATTAGATTAGAAACGACATGTCTGTGTAGTTTGGAGTCTGAAGGCTGCAGCTTCCAGTGGACTCGAGTTATGCTCCACGTCACAAGCAGCAGCAAGCTTCAGCTGTCACGCCCACCAACGATACTCTCATGCTCTGGCTATGGAAAGCCCAAAGTGCCATAAAACGGCTGTGTTTTAACGCGATTTACAATAAAACACTGTTTATAAGACTGATTTATTCGTAAAAAGCAACAAGATTTGTCATCACAAAGCCGCTTTTTTTAAGTGGCAAAAGGCAATGTGGAAAGCCCAAAGTGCCATAAAATGCCTGTTTTAATTCGATTTACTTTAAAACACTGTTTATAACACTGTTTATAACACTGTTTTAGTCATCAAAAACACCAGTGGATGCCATAAAAAAGCTGCTTTTTACGTGGTAAAATGACATTTTAAGGAAATCTGGAAAGCCCAAAGTGCCATAAAACGGGTATGTTTTAATTCAATTTACATTAAAACACTGTCTATAACACTGTTTTATTCGTCAAAAGCACCAAGAGATGCCATAAAAAAGCAGCTTTTTACATGGTAAAAGGACGTTTTAAGGGAATATGGAAAGCCAAAAGTGTGTTTTTATGCAATTTACATTAAAACTATGGAGAGACCGATTATCGGGCCGTTTTTTGGCAGTTTGTAGATTATCTTTATCAGCGTTTTATTTGCCTGATCACGATAAAGTTAATTTATTAAAAAGGGCTCTACTTTGGTTCGTCTACAGCTCTGTCCCTCTGCTTCGGTTTCACTCACCGCACAGCAGCAGTCTGACTTAAAGTCCCGACCACAACACTATCTGACTCTCTTTTACTGGGTATTATGTTGAAAGTTTCTCATTTATTAAATAATTGCTTAATGCATTTAAACAATTGTGTTGGAGTTTGTAACATTCCAAAATGTTAATTTTGACTTAAAGATTTTCATTTTCACTGTAAATGCATATCGGTTCCAAATATCTGTTATCGGTTTCATTAACTACTAATAATCGGTATCAGCCTTGAAAACCCAGTATCGGTCGACCCCTAATTAAAACACAGTTTTATTCATCAAAAACACCAAGTTGCCACAAAACGCTGCTTCTTATGTCGTAAAGGTTGTAAAAATGTTTCCTTCCTTCTGTTTTGCATTAGAATAAAGTTCAAAGTTTCTGTAACCACAGTGGAGAGTAAAGCTAGACAAAAGCAATGCATTGATAAGATTTGCCTGCATTGTTAGGCTGTAGATCTTAGGGCTCAGTGGTTAGCACTGCTGCCTCACAGCAATCCCCGGTCCGGGCAGAGTTTGATCCTTGGTCCGGGCACAATCTCTGTGTGGAATTTACATTTGCATGTTCTTCCCGTGTTTGCGTGGGTTTCCTCTGGTTGCTCCGGTTTCCTCCCACTATAAAGACATGCATGCTAGGTAACTAGGACTAAAGTAAAAAAATTAGCAGGCAGACTAACACTGGCACAATCAAAGAAATGTTGATAAATGTGCATTGCCCTCATATATAAATCTTAAAATCACTTACAGTATTCCAGATTCAGAGGATTAAATATTAATTTGCCTGAGAATACAATCACCTTGCCTTCCTTATTGTCTTCTAAAATAATAATACTATAATAACAAAATATCCTGTGTTAACCATTTTAGTGTAAATATAACTGTATTGTGTTGTCTGTCAGTGTAAAGTCGCCTACACATGATAGGCAGCAAAACTGCTCTGCACCAGCCATTCCATTTGTTTTCTTAGGGGAGAGTGGTGCCGCCCAACTATGAGCAGCGTCATACTTGGCGCTGCGCACAGCTCAGAACAGCTCACTGCGCTCAAAGTTCAAATTATTTCAACTTTGACCTAGTTGCCGCTGAGCTTTCAAGGCGCAAGCAATAATTCCAGAACGTTCCTGCGCTACGCTTTGTCTCTCTGCTCTGCGCCCTACTTCGTGGTTTTGCCGCAGATCATGTGTAGGCACTAAGGCTATTAGCCAGCGAATTGTCTTTATTTTTTGAAAGATGACTGTGAATGGTATTTGCCTGAGAATATGATCACTTACCTTGTCTTTTAAAAAGAAAAATGAAAGTGGCATTTTATGGCAACTCACAAAAGCGCAGAGAATAGTGGCACTTTGACGAATAAAACATTGTTGAAAATGGTGTTAAATTGCGTTAAAATATAGACATTTACAGATTCCTCTACACAGTCACAGATTGATGTACGTATTTACAGATTTCTCTTCACATTCACAGATGTACGCATTTACAGATTTCTCTTCACATTCACAGATCTATATACGCATTTACAGATTTCTCTACACATTCACAGATCTATGTACGCATTTACAGATTTCTCTACACATTCACAGATCTATGTACGCATTTACAATTTTCTCTACACATTCACTGATCGATGTGCGCATTTACGGATTTGTCTCAATACACTTATGTGAAAACAGATTTGGAGATTTTTACACATTTGCAAATCTGATTATGCAAATTCTTTTACACATTTGCAGAATCATGTACACATTCACAAATCTCAGTACACATTTAGATATTCTTTTACACAGACTGAGATACAGTTGTACAACTCTCCACACACATTTGCAAATAGTTTTGATACAATTATGACCCTATAGCTATGACTTATAATGTGACATGTAACCATTGACATATATATAACATGTCGTGTGACATTAACCTGCCATAGGCTGTCAGCGCAAACTAATCTGTGTTACGTTGAATAAGCAAAACCGAACAATTAATATGATTTATGTAGGCTTCTTACGAGCAGCTGTGTCCGGTAGTGAGCGAGACTGGTCCAGACCTCTGAAGTAAAGACTTATTATAAGAAATGTGTGATAAGATACCACTGCTGAGCTGCAATGTTTAGAAAAGACACTTCCGCATTGACCCACCCTCTGTAGCTGAGTGCGCTTGTTTTGAACTACAGATAAGAAAAGAAACGCTGCGACGAGCGGGGACAGAAGCGCTACGACTTCGAGAAGAGCGCTGTAAAAGGCACCGCTCGGGGGAGCTGTCTCCATCAACAAACAAACGCCTTCAATCATGTTGACCCTACGTCGGAGTGTCTCAGGCCAGTGTGTGTGAAGCAGAATGGCCGAGCAGGCGGTGACGGCGAACAACACAGGGTGAGTAAGTTAGACTATAACTCACGGCCCTGTGTGTAGAGTATGCACATGAGCCATATTCAACATGTCGTATTCAAAATGTCATATTGAACATTTCATATTCAATGTGTCCGTTTCAGTATGTGATATCCGAGTGTGTGTAGCTGCATGTTGTTATCACACACCTGCAAAGGTAAAGAAGTTGTCAAAAGTCAGGAAGGGGAACACTGTGACATGGTCCAGATCGAGTCTGCGGGGGTCTCAGGCAGTGGTGGAATGTAACGTAGTTTATCAAATCTGATGTTTTATTCTAAAGTAAACTAGCCAACAATATAACAGCCTACAAGTCCAGCTGAGATGATTAGACCATTAAACACACAGCTGTTTGGATCCTTTACACTTTCTAAAATGGGAGGAGAGTTCTTTACTTTTAATACTTTTACTACATGTTCCTGATGATACTTACAGACATTAACTTAAGTAACATTTTCAATGCAGGACTTTTACTTGTAACAGAGTATTTTTTTTTACAGTAATTGTACTGAAGTAAAGGATCTGAGAATACTTCCTCCACCGCTGGTCTCAGGACACTGAAGAGAGTACACACATGTTCTCGTCCTGGGTTGAAGACAGTAGTTCTGACCCTTTTCCCAGAGTGTGAGTTAGTATTTCTTTTTTTGGGCTGTTATTTTATTAGCTAGATGAGAGAGAGAGAGAGAGAGAGAGAGAGAGAGAGAGAGAGAGAGAGAGAGAGAGAGAGAGAGAGAGAGAGAATGAATGACATGCAGCAAAGGGCTGCAAGTCTGAATCGAACCCAGGCCACTGCCAGTGTGAGTATTAGTATCTGCCACAGCTGATGTTTTGAGAAGATGTCAATTTGAACCTTTGTGTCAGCTGCTCCCATCATGCACCGCAGCAGGACTGTTAACTACTGCCTAGGGCTGGGCAGTATTTCAATATTATATTGATATTGTGATATGAGACTAGATATTGTCTTCGATTTTGAAGAATTATAATATTGTTACATGGTAAGTTTAGTCTTTTCCTGGTTTTAAAGGCTGCATTACAGTAAAGTGGTGTCATTTTCTGAACTTACCAGACTGTTCTAGCTGTTCTGTTATTTGCCTTTAGTCATTATATCCACATTATGATGGTTATTTATCTAAAATCTAAATGTGGAAGATGTTTTGTGAAAGCACCAATTGTCAACCTTACAATATCGTTGCAATATCGACATCGAGGTGTTTGGTCAAAAATATCGTGATATTTGATTTTCTCCATATCGCCCAACTACTACTGCCTGTGCTTTCTGTTCCATCTGCTGCAGGTTAGTTCAGAGAGTGATGTCTGTTCACAGTCTGGTCAGCAGTGTGTGGGGCTACGTGGACGCCACCCTCAGGTAAGTCTGTCTCTGACGGGCTGAATACACAGTTTTTAATGGGTTTATTGACATTTTTATGTGAGAAAAAAAAAAACATATCAGACACAAATGATCATTCTGGTGGAAACATTACAGTTATGTATTTCTTAATACATGTCTGTACCTATGTCTTTAAAGTGGACAGCAGCAAAAGGTTTGACCTGGGGGAGAGAGGAACAAACCAGTGCATACAGGGAGGAGGAACTCTCTACACCAGTTAGTCTTGGGGGTTTAAATGTGTTTTTGTATGTTAGCAGCCCAGTAATAGTACACATCATCAGGAGCGCAAGGCGGCCACAGTTTGTTAGTCTCTGGGAAACAGTTTTACTGATTCTGGGAATTCAGTTAAATTTAAGTGTTAAGTCTAAACCACAGACATGAGTCGGCACATAAACAACAATCATCTTACATCAGACATCAGACAAGCTAATACACACTAATAACTTAAATACATATTGTTTATGATAAAGGCTTAAACTCGTGGATTTCTACTGTAAGTGATGGTGCAAGTAAGGCAGAGATCCAGTCAGGGTCCGGGACATTATTATGATGATGATGATGATGATGATGATGATGATATAGGGTGTGTGAAGCAGAGGGGATACCATGTGACTGGAGAACATGGAGTTGTGTGTGTGGAGTGTCGGGCTCTGCTGGCCTTCTGCTTTTCCTTTATCATATTGACGTCTCCACACATGGTCACACAGAGGCTTCACAGCCTGGTGAACTAATATGTAATGAGTAACATTCTATTGGAAATAAAGTCTGCTATTTGACTTACTTTATATCTCTAGTGGAGAGCACACTACATCAACACAGCAAGCCAATGGAGTCTTCTCTGCTTTACACAGAGCCTTCCTATGGGTGGGGGAGTCCTCTCTGCTTTACACAGAGCCCCCACACCACACTGAGCAGCTGGCGATGATGAGATCAGATGGGACACACTTAAACACGATACATGCTAACTTTCAGTCCTCAGGCTGCTATATGCTCTGTTTAATATACTTTTAAAGTTGTATTCCTGTGTGTGTGTGTGTGTGTGTCTGTCTGTGTGTCTGTCTGTGTGTCTGTCTGTGTGTCTGTGTGTGTGTCTGTCTGTTTGTCTTGTGTGTGTCTGTCTGTGTGTCTGTCTGTGTGTCTGTCTGTGTGTCTGTCTGTCTGTCTGTCTGTCTGTCTGTCTGTCTGTCTGTCCGTGTGTGTGTGTGTGTAGGTGGTGCTGGATCCCCAGCTGGCTGCCGTCATGGTGTCCCACCTCTAGCCTCCAGCTCCAGACTGCAGAGGACAGGATGCTGCGACGTAAGGACAGCTTCTCTTACTTTTAGTTTCCATCCATCACTGAAGAGAGGAATGATTGCACGGTGCAACTTTCTACTGTAAAGTATATTTGTACAGTGTGAAGGAACTGCCACCATCGCCATACAATCACTAACTTCATACTGGATTGTTACAAAGTTGACTGTTTCCGCCGCGACGAGGGCGTGTCACATCAGTTTATTCTATGAAAATAATGACATACACATATTTCAGTC
Source organism: Zingel zingel (assembly GCA_023566125.1). NCBI lineage: Eukaryota > Metazoa > Chordata > Actinopteri > Perciformes > Percidae > Zingel > Zingel zingel. The sequence goes on along the minus strand of CM042321.1, from coordinate 30,805,082 downwards.
CAAAGAAACAATCACACATTGGCCTTGGTTAGCTCTACGTTCCTGTCTTTCATTGCTCTTCGCTTTCTTTTCAGGTGTAGAAAGCGCTTTCTCCAAACAATACATCCACATCGCTAACGGCAACCAGCTGTGGACTCTGACCTTTAGCAGTGACCGTGTCAAAGACAGAACCCCCATGGTTCTGCTCCATGGGTTCGGAGGAGGCGTGGGCCTCTGGGCTCAGAACCTGGACGCTCTGTCCCAGAGCCGGCCCATCTGGGCCATGGACCTGCTGGGCTTCGGACGGAGTAGCCGGACGCAGTTCTGCACAGACGCCCAGGGGGCAGAGGACCAGTTTGTGGAGTCTATAGAGCAGTGGAGGGCTGAAGTGGGTCTGGAGTCCATGATCCTGCTGGGACACAACCTGGGAGGATACCTGGCTGCGTCTTACGCTATCAGATACCCCAGCAGGTTGGATTGGGTTGTTTTTAATTTCAAAGGGAGGGCTTTTACTTTTTGGTGCTGATCTTTTGATATGAGCTGCATCTGAAACCTTCAGACACTGAGAGGTTGAACATGGCAGGTTATTGTAATATTTCAATCTATTATCAGACTTGTGATTGAGCTTGACCTAGGCTGATTTATTAGATTCATCTTTTGTTATGCACTTTCTATAGGAGCTCACCGTTTTAATTGTTGTTCATTAAATGAATTATCACAGAAAGGTAAAACAAATATTCACTTTAAGATGTTCTAAACATCTGTGGAAGCGGGACCCAGAGGATGTTTGGGTTTTGTGATGATGATTGAAAAGCACATAATGATCTTTGGCATGAGTCATTCATTCAGACATGAGAACTATGACATCAGTTTCTCAATGTGAGAATGCTGTCATGATATGATTAGATGTAAATATGATAGACATTAATATAACATTTAGCCCAGCACTGCAATTCTGCGATTACCTGAGAGGATTAATGTTATTACACCTTCCATATACAGTAAAAGTAAAAACAGCTCAAAGAGAGAATATTGGATTGACATTCATCGAGATCACTGGAAAGCTGGTCTGTCTCTGCAGCAGAATGGTGCAAACATTTTTTAGATTGGTGCTACATGATCAGAGAAAACAGAGAAAAGACGTTGTGATATCACCTTTCACTCAAATGGTAGAAAACCTCCCAACTACCAGAATGCACTGCGTGCACCGGACCAGTAAAGCTCCCGCTGGTGGGGAACGTAACACGAGCACGTCACAGAGAGCAACGTGGCGGCCAGCTGGGAACAAATGATCCCATATTACAGCTAAACGATGAGCTGTAATGTGTTTCTGAAAACATGTGAGGCGAGAACTAGGCAATGCAGTAACAGAATCTTAGTTTATATTTCATCATATACACCTTTTGCGTTAAACGCGTCACTTGGCGTTTTCCTGCTGGCCTGTGAGCGGCGAGATGTGGGGAAGTTTACCAGAGTTCAGTTACACATTCTACCAACATTGTTCCGATACACACCTGCTTGAAAATCAGCAAATATATGTCAATGTTGGGTTCGCAACTTTCCACTGCCAAAACATCAGTTACCGCAGGTTCAATCTGCTGAAGAAGACCATGTGATGCGGTCCACAATCCCATAAGAAGTGAGAAAAGTGGACCTTGAGTGGAGAGAATGATCCTTTTATCGTGGCTGTTCATAGACCAAAGAAGAAAAAGGCAGGCCCTGCCCAGAAGGAGAGAAGTGACCGTGACTAGATGGTTCTGCCTTTCAGTGTAAACATGAGTGTAGGAACAGGACGACCATGTTTTCAAAGTGAAAACAGCCTCTCTGATGTATCTCTCCCCAAGGGAGATCTCTTATCAGCCTCCTTCATCAGTAATGCTAAAAAGCCTCATCTTTTCCGCTTATTGTTGTCTCAGTGTTCCAAACATGCTTTCCATCAGGGATGTGTGTCCTTGCTTATTCAGGCTGAATGCTGCTCACCGTTCATGCCCTAGAGAGAGAGGCGGTGTGTAATGGAGATTTTGGATTGTTTGTGTGCAGCGTGTCCATCGTGTCCTCCAGTGCCTGTGGTATTCATTCATTCTTAAAGTATAATTCTGCTATTTTCATATCTTTGGTCATCATTACTATTGGTTGCATTGTATTCACCAAAGTAATCGCTTAGATCTGGGAGCATGGCGACATCACTACAGCCAATAAGACAGGTTGCACTCAGCCATGTTATCTGGAGGGCAAACTGAAACAACAACCTTCCCTCCCTGTGTGCCTGTGTGTCTCTATGTCTGTGTGCCTATGCCTGTGCGCCTGTGTGTCTGTGCCTGTGTGTCTGTGTCTGTGTGTCTGCGTGTACATCTGTGTCTGCGTCTGTGTCTGTGTCTGTGTGTCTGCGTGTACGTCTGCGTCTGCATCTGTGTCCTGCAGAGTGAAGCACATGGTGCTGGTGGAGCCCTGGGGTTTCCCTGAGCGCCTGGACACAGCAGAGGCCGACCGGCCCATCCCGGTGTGGATCAAAGCCCTCGGGGCCATGTTCACGCCCTTCAACCCTCTGGCTGGCCTGAGACTGCTGGGGCCGCTCGGTAAGATGGAACAACAAGACAGAGGGCCGAGCAGATGAGTAGCATCAAACATCATAAACTGTAAATCTAAAATGAATGGAAAATATGTGCAACTGAATGAATGAACGAATAATAATAATGTTGACTATACAGTTGAATCAAGGCTGTGTAAAGACTCAAGGCATGGTAAAATGGTTTGCTAAGAGCGTGTTGACTGTGAAGGCTCACACACCTTCAGTCTGAACGTTCTGGTCCTTAGACCTTCATCGGGTGAATGTATTTCAATTTTGATATTCAATGTACTTTTCTATATTCATATCAAATGTTTTCTCCTATTTATTAATCCTACTAGTATTTGATTATAAATGGCTTTTACATCTTTGCATTGTGGTTAGCTACTGCCAGTTGACAAATAGATGTGTGAGGTGACTCTGGTGTTACCCTGAGATCTACCATTAGCCTGATAATGTTATTTCGGATGAGATGATTTTAGATATTATTTTGACTTTAGCTGTATTATTTAATGTTTGTATATAAAGTGATGTAGTTGCTGTCCAAGCCCTGTAGTGGAATGGCTCCAGCTGTGGGCCTGATGCTCTGTATCTGTCTGCTCCTTGTTCTTCTTCCTGTTTCACCTGATGAAGCTCTAAGGACCCAAACGTCGGCTTTCTAAATAAAAGTTTATTGCAGGTAAATAGAACCGTGTACAGGAACTTTTCTCCCAGCTGGGAGCATCGACAAGTATTTTTTATATTTTTTCTTAATATACAGAAAACTAGTTTGACTACTAATGAAATCCAGGATGAAGAATTCCACTACAGCTGATTTGTAATGTTTTGGTCCAGACTTTAAAGCGTGGTTCCTGTTCATGTTCAAGTGTAATGAGGCAGCGTCGTCTCTTGGTTTTGACACCTGAGCGTCCCCTCTGTTGCCCCTGCAGGGCCCACTCTGGTCCAGACCCTGAGACCCGACTTCAAGAGGAAGTTCTGCTCCATGTTCATTGACAACACTGTGTCCGAGTACATCTACCACCTGAACGTGCAAACCCCCAGGTGTGTGTGAGTCATTGGACCCTATCTTACACCCGGCGCAGCGCAAAGCCCAACGCAAGTATCTTTGCTAGTTTAAGATCGACGCAGTTGTCAATTTCCCGTCCAGCGCCCATGTTGTGTAAATAGCAAATGCACCTGTGCGCCCATGCGCGTGCTGGTCTTACAGGGAGGTGTGTTCAGGTGCATTCTGGGCATATTGCTATCTTGAGGCAGCGGGAAGTGATCGCGCCATTGACCAACAAAAACTTGGTCTAAAGTCAATAACGCAGCTTATGCACATTATGCACTCTATGCCTGTTACACACACAGGGACGCCCAGCAGCACAAAAACATTCAAAAGATTACAAATAAAAATATTACGTTGCAAATCCGCCATCATAATAGCAATGCACCAAGGTACAAACGCACCTGGCTTTTAAAGGGAACGGGAGATGACACTCTGATTGGTTTATTGCATGTTACGCCCAAAACACACCGATGAATTACTGAAGACACTAACTACAACCCTTTTGAACCATGCGCATGGACCCTTTTTTCCGCCGTCTAGCAAAAGTGGATTTGGACGTGCCTTAAATGCACCTGCGCCATGCGCTTCACGCCGTGCCCTTAGATCGTTAAAATAGGGCCCATTGTGTTTGTTTATGCTGAACGTATGCTGTCTAAGTGAGTTCTTCTTCTGTACCGTTCCAGTGGGGAAACAGCCTTTAAGAATATGACCAACTCCTTTGGCTGGGCTACCAGACCCATGCTGCAGAGGATGGGCCAGCTTCAGCCCAAGATCCCCATGGCCATCATCTACGGCTCCCGATCCAGCATCGACAGCAGCGCCGGCAGCAGCATCAGAGATAGCCGGCCACACTCCGATGTGGAGATCACAGTGAGTTGATGAGAGAGGCATGCGCTTCGTTAATAATCCATATGATGTAAATCTGTATTCATGTATTGATTTTCATTCTATTGATGTGCATCCATACAAGGTAAATGAGTTCAACTTTCAACCTTTTTACATACGGACTGTCTGGAGCTCCTGTAGAACTAACATGCTAATGCAAAAATGGCTGCATGGCAACATGACAAGTCAAAGACTATGAATGCACCTTGAGTTTTGAAATTATTCCCAGGGCCAAACACTAACCTCCATGCTCATACTAACAAATGTTGACCCCCCCCATGCAAGAAAGGGCTTCTCCTTGTATATGACTAAAACGTGTGCGGTATACTCGCCTCAGCCGACCTGTCGCGCGCAAATGTGACATCATGGGAGCGCCGTGACTATTTATACTCGCGCGTGGTGGTCGCGACTAGGGCTGCAGCTATCGATTATTTTTGTAATCGATTAATCTAGCACTTAATCGATTGATTAATCGATTAATCGGATATTTTTTTTTATTTTAATTTATTAATTTTTTTTACGTTTTTAAACAAACAAAACTAGACCTATATGTAAATATTAGTTATACTTAACCTATTTTCATTTATATATTTGATTATAATGTCACACAGCTCTGTTACACTTATGCTATTAGATCGTTGATCAGCTGTTTCTCCGTAGAGAGAAAGAGAGAGCGAGCGAGAGATGCGCAACAATCAGCTGTTTTTCTGAAGGAATAGTCAGCGCGTCAGCTCAGATCGTGGTCACCACTACGTATTTTCTTGTCTTTGATTTTGGTAGTTGTTGTGTTTGATGTAGTTTCATCTTCCATACGACTCTGTGATTTACTTTTGTCGGTCCTCTTCGTGGAATGGATGATTAAGTTAGACTCAATGTTTTCTGTTGAGACGCTAAAGCACTGATGTCGTGTTATTATTGTGGTAAGCTAGTTTGATTTTGCAGTAGGCACACTGTACAGAGTTTTAGTTTTAATAACGTTTGAACTGATTCCAAACTTTGGACACTTTCTGTCGTTTCCTCCAGCCTGTCTCTTAGCCCCTCACTATTTACGCTCTGGCATGTGTTGCCAGCAGCAGACTGAGCCGCGTCTGGTGTGCGACAGTAGCGGAAACACCGTCCATCAGCAATACAACGTTAGTAACATTGATTTAACGAAGCTTCGAGGCAAGTCATTTTGCATCAAGGATTTTTTGTAATCGAATTATTCGAGGAATCGTTTCAGCCCTAGTCGCAAAACACTAGTTGCAGTCTTCTCCTGAACAGAGGTGGCGTTAATGAGGAAAGGCTACTGACTTTGCCATTTCTACGGACTAGGAGAAATAGGTAAACAACTGCAGAACTGGCAGCAACATTGCCGTCAATGCTTCGATTTGATTCGATGACCTACTTTGTCGGATCAAGCCTTTCATTCACCATAAAAGAACTCATCTTAACCTAGTAAGTTTACAAGAGAGACTTGCAGTCACTCTGAGAGTCCTGGCATCCGGTTGTCCGCGAACTCGTCCATGCTTCCGTCCAGGGGGTAAGCTTCTCCTCGGAACGCGTACCTCCTATGGCGCCATTTTGATGCTAACAAGCCATCACTTCCCGTTACCATTCCATTGACTGCCATTCATTTTGGCGCCACTTTGACAGCGAATAACTTTACATCTGAAGTGTTTAAAGACTCTATTTGTCCATTGTTTATTTCTAAAGAAACATGACAATGTATAAAAGGCTCCATTACCTTGTACCTCACGTTATGGCTCCGTAGCAGACGTTTTTGTAAAAATAGGCTAACGATTGTGTCATAACCACGCAACTTTGTCACGATTCACTAAAGCCGAACCCAGAAGCAGACCAGGACAAGGTGAGTTGAATAAAGGTGATTTATTTAGAGACTTAAATGTGGAAGCAGGAGAATCCAGGTGACTGAGCAGGCAGTGGAGGTGAGTAGATGGGAGGGAATGAGCAGATCCAATGTTGTTTCTGAAGCAACGGACGACCAGACAGAGGTGGAGTGAATATCCCGGGAGTGTATCTGCAGACAGAGGAAGCAAAGGTAAGTTCACAACAAGCAAAAATAACAGAACAGCAAAACTAACTCTTAGTAAACTGAGGCTGATACGCAGGCACAACATACTGTTCATGGCTAACGATCCGGCACGGAATAGATGTCAGGTCAGAGCTTATGAAGTGGAGAGGTGATGATCAGGACCAGGTGTGCAGATGGCTGATGAGATGCAGGTGTGGGTGATTGAGAGATCTCCCGCCTTGCTTCGTCGCCAGGCAACCAGATAGGCTGCGTTCAGGAAACTCAGGAAAACAGACTCCAGGACAGAATACAGGCAACTCAGGCAGAAAACAGACTCAGGAAGCAGGATTCATGACAGTACCCCCCCCCCCCTCCGATGAACGACACCGGGCGGACCACCCGCAGCGCCAGGATGGAGTTGGTAGAAGTCCCGAAGGAGGTCAGCGTCAAGGATTTGACACCGAGAAAGCCAACTCCTCTCCTCAGGACCATAACCCTCCCAGTCCACGAGATACTGGAAACCCCGACGTCTGGAATCCATGATGCGGCGCACCGTGTAGACAGGACCACCTCAGATCATCCGAGGAGGAGGGGGCAACAGAGGACTGAGGAGAATAGGCTTGAGGCAGGAGACATGAAAGGCAGGATGGACTCTGAGCGTCTTGGGCAATTTGAGTCGAACCACAGCAGGATTAATGACCTTCTCCACCACAAACGGACCAATGAACTTAGGTGCCAGTTTCCTTGACTCTGTCCGCAGAGGAAGATCCCGTGTAGCCAACCAGACCTTAGCATAAGCGTAAGCTCATAAGCGGGAGCTGGGATACGGCGATGGTTAGCCTGGAGCTGATACCGGTCAGAAACTCTAAGGAGAGCCTTTCTGGCCCGATGCCAGGTCCGGTGGCAAAGGCGAATGTGGGCTTGGACAGAGGGAACCGAGAGATCCTTTTCCTGAGAAGGAAACAAGGGAGGCTGGTATCCATAAAGGCACTGGAAGGGAGACATCCCAGTGGTAGATGTAGGGAGGGTATTATGGGCGTACTCGACCAATGGCAACTGAGAGGACCAAGAGGTGGGGTTGGAGGAGACAAGGCAGCGAAGCGTGGACTCCATCTTCTGGTTGGCTCTCTCAGCCTGACCATTAGATTGGGGGTGAAATCCAGACGTGAGACTGACTGTAGCTCCAATGGCCAAACAGAAGGAGTTCCAGACAGCTGAGGTAAACTGAGGACTACGGTCGGAAACTATGTTACTGGGCAGACCGTGTACCCTGAAAACTTCCCTAACTAGGATATCGGACATCTCAGTGGCAGAGGGAGTCCATCTGTCCACAATAGTCAGAATAACAGTGTTCCCATCAGAAGAGGGCAACCCAGTAACAAAGTCCAGGGTCAGATGCGACCATGGTCGCCGGGGAATAGGTAGGGGGTGAAGAAGTCCAGAGCTGGGCAGATTGGTACTCTTATTCTGCGCACAAACTGGACAGGCAGCAACAAAACTCCGGGTATCTTCTCCTATGGCAGGCCACCAAAACCGTCTGCGTAGTAACGCCATAGTCCGAGCCACACCAGGGTGACAAGCCATCTTGTTGGCGTGGGCCCACTGGAGAACCGCAGAACAGACAGACTCTTGCACAAACAACTGACCAGGTGGACCGGGACCGGGCTGCGTCCGAAGGGCTGCCATAACCTCCTCCTCAATTCTCCAAGTAACTGCAATGACGATGTCCCGGGGAAGAATAGTCTGTCTTAGCCCCACTCTCCTCCGTCTTCGAGAACATCCGGGACAAGGCATCCGCCTTGCCATTCTTGGAGCCAGATCGGAAAGTCAAAGAAAAATTCAAACGTCCAAAACACAAAGCCCACCTCGTCTGACGGGAGTTGAGAAGTCTAGCAGATTGCACGTAAGCAAGATTCTTATGGTCAGTCCAAACAAACGGTTGCTCCTCCCCCTCCAACGAGTGGCGCCACTCCTCCAAGGCGAGTTTAACAGCGAGAAGTTCCCGGTTTCCCACATCGTAATTTCACTCCGCAGGCGAAAGACGACGAGAGTAGAAAGCACAGGGATGGAGCTTACTGTCAGTGGAGCTTCGCTGGGACAAGATGGCGCCAACCCCCACATCAGACGCGTCCACTTCCACGACAAACTGACAGGAAGTGTCAGGTTGAGAGAGAATAGGGGCGTTGGTGAATTGGCTCTTCAATTCCAGGAATGCTCGCTCCGCTTCAGGATTCCAACAGAAAGTTCTGGTGCTAGAAGTCAGGGCAGTTAATGGAGCGGCCACACGGCTGTAATCACAGATGAATCTTCGATAGAAGTTCGCAAACCCCAGGAACCTCTGGAGCTGCAATCTCGTACCGGGCTGGGGCCAATCAAGAACCGCCCCAACCTTCTCTTGGTCCATCTTTATCTCTCCCTTGGAGATGATGTATCCGAGGAAGGATGTGGTGTGGGCGTGAAAGTCACACTTCTCTGCTTTCACAAACAGGCGGTTCTCCAATAATTGCTGCAGGACCTGCTTGACATGCTGGAAGTGACTGGAAAGCTCCTTAGAAAAAATGAGAATGTCATCCAGGTAAACAAACACAAAAAGACCGATCATATCTCTCAGAACATCATTCACCATACTCTGGAACACAGCTGGAGCATTGGTCAGTCCAAACGGCATCACTTGGTACTCGAAATGTCCCATATGTGTATTGAACCCAGTCAACCACTCGTTCCCCTCTCTGATACGGACCAGATGATACGCATTGTGTAAATCAAGCTTAGTCAACACAGTAGCACCCTGTAAGGAGTCGAAAGCAGAGTTCATCAAGGGCAGGGGATACTTGTTCTTGACAGTGATATCATTCAAACCCCGATAATCAATACAGGGTCAAAGAGAGACATCCTTTTTACTCACGAAAAAAAATCCTGCTCCCAGGGCTGATGACAAGGGATGAATGAGACCGGCAGCTAGAGATTCTTTTATGTAGGTCATGGCTTCGCGTTCAGGTCGAGAGATACTGTATAAACGTCCTTTGGGATAGGCCGCTCCAGGCCTATGGCACAGTCATATGGTCGGTGGGGGGGAAGTGACAGAGCCTTCTGCTTGCTGAACACTTCACCCAAATCGTGATAGGTTTCAGGAACTAGGGACAAATCTGGGGGGGCAGAATCAATGACCTGACTGGGAACAGAATGAGAACAGGCAGTTTTAAGGCAGTTAGCATGACATTCAATACTCCAACTAGTTACCTTGCCAGTCACCCAATCGAACGTGGGATTGTGTTCCCTCAGCCAGGGGTATCCAAGAACCAGGGGGGGCATGGGGAGATGGCAGAATGAAGAAGGAGATGAGCTCTGAATGATTACCTGACAGCAGCATTTTAACAGGTTCAGTCTTCATAGTTATACTTGCCAGAAGTCTGCCGTTAAGAGTGGTCGCTTCAATGGCTTCCGGTAACTGCTGCTTGGAAAGCCCCAGCTGTTCCACCAAGTCGGCATCCATAAAGCTGTCATTCAGCCCCTGAATCGACTAACGAGTTAATCTCCAAAGTCTGACTACTGTTCATGAGGGTTGCAGGAAAACGTGGTCTGAAAGGGTTATTGGGAGACTGAAACTAGCTCGCTAAAAGTCCTCCCAAACTTAGCGAGCCGGGCAGTTTAACGGACGCTGGGGACAGGCGGAGATGTAATGCCCCCGGGTGCCGCCCCACTTGCATGGGTTCAGGATCTGAAGGCAGAAACTCTCCTTTAATCTCGTGTGGTGAAGAATGATCAGCTCGTTCTGGTCTATTCCCCGACTTGGATGGTAACAGAGTAGATGACTGTTTGGAAGCCCCCCATCGCTTCTCCCTCCTCCTCTCTCGGATTCTGTTATCCACTCGAATAGGTAACGCTACCAAACTGTCCAGCTCACTAGGCTCAGGATAAGAAATCAGTTTGTCTTTAAGTTGCTCCGACAACCCCTGATTAAAAAAAAAAAAAAACGCTTGTAGTGACTCCTCATTCCACCCACTCTCCACAGCCAATGTCCAGAATTCAATTACAAACTCTGCTACACTGCGAGCTCCTTGGCGAAGAGAAAACAGCTGTTTAGCTGCGTCCTTACCTCGGACCGGGTGGTCAAAAAGCTTCCTCATTTCTGCCGTGAATTCCTGGTATGACGCCATACAGGTGTCCTGTCCTTCCCATAAGGCTGAAGCCCAATCCAGAGCTCTTCCACGCAGCAGTTCAATTACAAAGGCTATCCTAGCCTTGTCTGTGGCGTAAGAGTTGGGCTGCAGGTCAAAAACTAATCCACACTGCATGAGAAATGAACGGCATTTACCCAAATCCCCTTGTACTTACCTGGTGTCAGAACCTTGGGCTCACGGAAAGAAACGGCTCCAGAAGCGGCAGGCATGTGGGGTGAAATAGGTGGTGGATTCTCACCTGGTAAACTGAGCTGAGCCTGGATACTCGTCAGACTGGCAGACAGGTTCCGAACCGAAGACGCTATCTCCTGTAGTGCTGTGTTGTCCCAACATATTCCCTTGTTGGGAAATGGCATGGCGAACAGAGTCCAGGTCCGCTGGGTTCATCCTTGGCCAGATCGTTCTGTCATGATTCACTAAAGCCGAAACCAGAAGCAGACCAGGACAAGGTGAGTTGAATAAAGGTGAGTATTTATTTAGAGACTTAAATGGGGAAGCAGGAGAATCCAGGTGACTGAGCAGGCAGTGGAGGTGAGTAGATGGGAGGGAATGAGCAGATCCAATGTTGTTTCTGAAGCAACAGACGACCAGACAGAGGTGGAGGGAATATCCCGGGAGTGTATCTGCAGACAGAGGAAGCGAAGGTAAGTTCACAACAAGCAAAAATAACAGAAAATCAAAACTAACTCTTAGTAAACTGAGGCTGATATGCAGGCACAACATACTGTTCATGGCTAACGATCCGGCACGGAATGGATGTCAGGTCAGAGCTTATGAAGTGGAGAGGTGATGATTAGGACCAGGTGTGCAGATTGCTGATGAGATGCAGGTGTGGGTGATTGAGAGATCTCCCGCCTTGCTTTGTCGCCAGGCAACCAGACAGGGTGCGTTCAGGACACTCAGGAAAACAGACACCAGGACAGAATACAGGCAACTCAGGCAGAAAACAGACTCAGGATGCGGGATTCATGACAAAAACTTACTGTCGCACATTAGAGAAATTACTGTATAGTACAGCTGTTTAAGTTTAATTACTAATGTTAACTAGCATTTTAGTTAGCAATATTTAGCCTGTGTCCATGTTATCGCCTTACATATACCTATGCTCTCCGTCTCTGCAAGATTGGGAATGATTGAGATTTCTCTTGGCACAGCTACCAGAAGACTTCCAACTTTCAGTCAGGTTGCTCACGTCACATCTACGTCATCTCTCTCAGTTGGAGGCTGCTCAGTAACACTCAGCCATCACCGGAAAAATGCTTCTAATATCCTTCACTGGTCTCCGTCTAGAGCAACAGGATCTGTTGGTCCAGTTTATATATGTTTATATATGTTACGTCAATGTCAATGAGTGGCCCTCTGGTCGCGTACTCAAAATCCTGGCGTGCCAGCGAGCTCTACTTCATTTTGACGTCACATTTGCGCACGCCAGCTCGGCTGCAGCGACTGTAAAACAGCCCTGACATTGATGGGAGTAACGCGTTACAAAAGTAATGCAATTACAGTAATGTATTCCTTTTTGCTGTAACGCAGTAATATAACACATTACTAATAAAATGTCGGTAATATTATACCCGTTACAATCTCAGTAACGCGAGTTACAACGCATTTTAACGCAACATTTAGTGGTGTTTAGTTTTTTAAAGAATTCACCAACACCGCAAAACATTTCGGCACAGAAAAAGAGTCCGCGAGTGTTATTTCCTGTTGCTGGATTCGGTGGTTGAAATGACTGCAGAGACAGATACATTTGCAACATGGACATTATTTTCTGGAGTTGTTTACACTGCGTTGAAGTGAGCTGTCCCGTCACTGTTCCCGTGGTCAGAGCTATAACCAGAGACTGTAGGCTACATCGGTGTCCTGTCTGTGCCGACAGCAATGTGCCCGAGCAACTGACCGATAACAACATGTCAGGAATTAATGTTTAGTCCTGCTACACGTAATATCATTACATTTTATCAGCGGTGGAAAGTAACTATATCGTAGGCTACTTCGATTCAATTGTAAGGTGCTTTTAATTGAGTATTTTCATTTTCTCCTACTTATTAGGCTACTTCTAGTCCAGCACAATTCAGAGTCAAGTAGGCTATTGTACGATTTACTTAACTATTTATTTTATAGCTATAGTTACTTTGCAGATTCAGATTAATAATACAAAATAACATTAATAAATTATGATGTGTATAGTGGATGAAGATGAGCCTTTGTTGATCCTGTAGTGAAATTCACAAGCTACCTGCCAAGTCATACTTCCGCTTTTAATTTGGTGAAAGTAACTCAAAAGTAATGCAAAAGTAGTGTAAAGCATTACAATTCAGAGACAGTAATATTGTAATATAACTAATCACTCTCAAATGACAGTAACTAGTAATCAATAACTTATTACATTTTGGAAGTAACTTGTCCAACACTGATGACCTGTTTGGATGGTCCCGCAGACGATCCGTGGAGCCGGACACTATGTGTACGCTGACCAGCCAGAGGACTTCAACCATACGGTCCTGCAGGTGTGTGCCCAAGTGGACTGAAGCTGAACTCAACAACAGACTGAACTTAGCAGCCGTGTGGAGGGTACTTTTTATATATTGTGTGAATAGATAGCTGTATTTCTGCATCCTGTGTGAAGAAATGCAGTAAGACTCAATATATAAGTAAAGTTCTTTCTTATATGATATAATGATGTTATATTTAGTCACATCTTAAAAGATATCAAAGTGAAACAGAATCAGTGTCCCTGCATTCAAACGGCTCCGTTCCAGTGTCAGGCGTCAGGTGTTTCCTGTTAGAGCTTCACCTGTGGTCTGTTGTTTCCTGTCTGGTTCTGACACAGACAGGAAGTGGACTCTTCAGTACATCACTGCATCAGCACCAGGAAGCAGCCAGACATGTATCTGCAATCATTACTAATCTCTTTTATAGCGTCTCTCCCCTCTGATTGTTTTTGGCTTTTCTTTTTTTTTTTTTAACTCAAAAGTTGATTTAATTTGCTTTTGTTATGAAAGTGAAGCCACACCAGCTCTATGGTCTGTTAAACCTACAGTACTGTTTTACACTGCCCGAGGGCCTTTCTGACTGCTGTCTACAGGAAACATCTTAAACCATTTCAATGCATACTTTAATTCTCAGTGAAAGCATCTCTCTAGGTGCCATTGATTTTCTGCTGAGCGATGCTGACCTACGCAGTATAATTGTATACATGAGATTTATTTTTGTTTATTTATGTTTCAGTTTCTTTGATGTTCACACTAATAATATTTCCCAGACAAATATTAAGCCTGAAATGATCATTAGATGCATTTTATAGAAATGCTAGTTGAAGTTGACTAGCCCCTCACAAGATGACAGGATGCAGTCTTGGGACCCGTACGTCAGGACGTCCCGTGCATATAGTGCCCATGGCTCTTATGAACATGCTACCGGTGCAGTGTCTCCTCCTGAGCTTTGGCCAGAGTGTTGGTGACTCCCCGACTGTGTTCAGCTCTGCGTCAGTGGGGGCAGCCCATCCATCCATCCATCCATCTTCGTCCGCTTATCCGGTATCGGGTCGCGGGGGTAGCAGCTCCAGCAGGGGACCCCAAACTTCCCTTTCCCGAGCCACATTAACCAGCTCCGACTGGGGGATCCCGAGGCGTTCCCAGGCCAGGTTGGAGATATAATCCCTCCACCTAGTCCTGGGTCTTCCCCGAGGCCTCCTCCCAGTGGGGGCAGCCAGCCCACTAAATCCTTTTGATGCATTTTAGAGAACTGCCAATTGAAGTTGGTTCTTATTGCCAATCTCAACTGGAACATTGTCATGTCATCTGTGCAGCTGGACTCTCTGCTGTCTATCAGGCTTCTGTCTAAAAAAGAAACATTAAGAAAAGCAACATGATTTTTTAGAGAGAGAGAGAGAGAGAGAGAGAGAGAGAGAGAGAGAGAGAGAGAGAGAGAGAGAGAGAGAGAGAGAGGAAAAACCTAGAAGTTCCAGATGTCTTCTGTGGCTGTGAAGCTACTTTCTGAAGTCATCAATAGGAAGTGTAAGATCCAGTAATTGTAGACCCATACTATGGACTAAAAGTCAGGATTTCTTGATCTTCAATCTTTTTTTAAATCCGTCTCTCTCAGGTCACCTAAATGCAATACTGAATCACTGGAGAACTGCTGTGTTTCAATGTAAATTAAAAAAAGAATCTACATATGAAAGAAGCAGTCATCATGTGTCTATAATATGAAAGGCAGAAACTCCGAGTTTAGAGAGGTGGTAGGAAGAAAGTCACGTTGATGTGTAACTGTTTCCCAGATATATACTGTGTCTGCACAGCAGCCTTATCATTTGTCACAGGGAACAATGTCTTTGTATTTTGTCTGCCTTTCTTAAATCAGTTGCATAACGGTCATTGTTGACAAATGTGAATGAGAAATGTGAATTGTGCAAATTATTTTCTTCTTCCTCGGAAATGTAAACACAAATAAATAGTTGTTAGCTGTAGTATGATCATGGTTCCCTTGCTTCTCTGTCTTCTGCCACACATGAATAACATAGGTCTAACTTGTGTTTGCATTGTATGTTTAATCTGCGATGCAACACTTTGATTCTGCCTCTGCCCCTCAATAATTATTTCTATGCATTTGTGTTCAGCAAAGGGCCTCTGTACTGTAGTTTCCCCTCACTGCCACTAGAGAGCACTCACATGTAAATGAGCAGATGTGGAGCTTGTGGAAGAGTCTTCTCTCTTTTGCATTAATCTCTCCATTAATTTCCACCTTTTTATTTCATTAGCAGAGAAAGCCATCTGAAACTATCTTGAGATATGTTTCCACATTGCCACATGACCAAAAGGTTGTCTGAGGATAGCTGCTGTGGAGCAGGGAGTGTTTCATCCAACCTCAAACATTAACACGGATATTGATCGTAAAAGACATCCTATCTGCTCTTTGATCGATACAGGGAAAATATGCAAGCTCATGTAAAAGTATTTCTGAGTCATATGGAGCCGGTGGAGGCAGTTTGTCCCACTCAGCTGTTTGGAGTTGAGGTTGGTGTTTCTGAGGTACAGTAGCTGTTGATTAGCCTTGGAAACAGAAGGAATCTCATTCATTTCATTAAGGAACTTCTTCAGAAAAACATACATTTTTATGAGAATATTATATCATGCAATGTGTCTGCCTCATATTGAGAATTTATTTGCAGCCTCCCCACCCACTAAGACAGAACAATCAGAGCTTTCTTGGGTGATTTATCAGTGGCATTAGCTGGATTTCAAGTAATTAACTTGCAGCACACCTCAGGGTACACACTATAAAGCTCCAGTAATGCTATCATTCCTCTGACATGAGAGCGTTAAATACACCATGGCAGGGTGGGGCCGCTACCCACCTGTGACTCACTCCACTGACACAATATCCCACTGATGAGTCACAGGATTGATTACAGGAGCTGGAGTTTTCTAACAGTCCTCCAGTCACAGTTAAAGCAGATGGGAAGTGCTCCATCATCAGAAACCAGGTCCAAACGAAGCCCACTGCTCTATGTGTGGAGGAGCAGCAGGGAGCTGCCACTGTGTTTGGAGCCATTGGACAGAGTGCTGCCGTTCCAGTCATTTAGAAAGAGTCTGTTTTGCTGGGTCATGGCAAAAAGCTTCTCCAACAGACAGGTATTGAACAGCTTCTGTATAATGCAGTTCTCTGTCATGTCTGGACTCTCTCCACCCTACATATTCCATTTATACAGGGACTGACCCCCACAGGGGGCTTTGGTTAGCAAGGGTGGCATCAATTAATTCAATTAAAGTTAATTTATAGTATCAAATCATGACAAGAGTTATATCAGGACACTTTACAGATAGAGTAGGTCTAGACCACACTGTAATTTACAAAGACCCAACAAATCCAGTGATTCCCCCAAAAGCATGCATAAGTGCGTAAATGCGACAGTGGAAGAAATTAGAAACTATTTAGGAAGAAACCTCGGACAGACCCAGGCTCTTGGTAGGGCATCATATTCCTATCATTGGGGAGTGTTTTAAATGTAGTGCAAATTTTGGAAGTGTGCAAGTCTATCGCGAAAACAACGTCACACCAAGGTTGGGTTTAGGGAAAGAACATTGGGAAAGGCTTTAGTAACAAAAAAACCCGACAAAAACACAGCGGTGACCAACGTCACACGCTTAGGAAAATAATAAACGGTTGGGTTTAGGAAAAGAACATTGGGGAAGGCTTTATTAAAAAAAAAAAAAAAAAAAAAAACGGTTGATAAACACCACATGCAGGACGCGATTCCCCCCTCTCCTGGGTGAAAGTCCTGTGTTTTACCCATCCACCACCCCAACCAACCAACCTCCTCCCTCTGTGGACTTCCGTCCTTTCATACTACTCACTACGGTGATAATTCACACGTAATGTAGGTCAATGGAGGCCAAAATTGATAAATACACCAAAAAGCGATTATGCGTCTTGATAACACGCCAAAATAGCATACGAATTGGCGTGTCATACATACGCCACTTAATGAGATCAGTCTGGGAGGTGATGCTGTCAGCCTTACAGCTGAAGCCATACGCAAAGTCATGATGTCATGTTGCAATGGCTTTATCTCAAGTCAGCATACTTGTTGGCCATTGTGTCAGCAGAAGGAAGGTGAGAGATCCATGCCCTTTCGGCACATGAGAATTGCTGCCGCTTTCTGCTGGTAGATGCTGGTGTTGCTACGAACCCTCCATTCCACCCTGAGCTCTTGTCCTAAGCAGATGCTGGCCAATCTGTGGAGTTGCACCCTTTCCACCCCTCTCTGGACTGTGAAGCAGGGCCTAAATAGTACCTTTATTGGCCAGGCTGTTGTCAATATATGTTCAATATGTTAAACTATTCACTTAAATCTTTAGATATACTAAAACTCCCTGTAGAAGCTTACGCTTAACACACAATGGTTAACTAGTGTTGTTTTTGAGTCCAGCAGTTTGACATAAATATTACAATTCCAGTTCAAATATTATAGCTGGATAGGGCTTAACTAAAATATTTTATATCAAGATATGACAAATATACTCCGCAAAATGACATATACTATAATCAAGTAGATGTTCAAAACAATGAATTGTGCACCACAGTTATGCAGTGCATTACATGTATAAAACATAAACTTATAAATTAATTTTGACTTATTATATTTTGGTTCCACTCATTATCAAGGAAAAGTGGTTGTTGGTCATTAATTCAATTCAATTCAATTCAATTTTATTTATAGTGTCAAATCATAACAAGAATTACCTCAGGACACTGTACAGACAGAGTGTAGGTCTAGACCACACTCTGTAATTTTCAAGGACCCAACAATTCCAGTGATTCCCCAAGAGCATGCATGAATGTGTAAGTGTGACAGTGGCAAGGAAAAACTCCCTTTTAGGAAGAAACCTTGGACAGACCCAGGCTCTTGGTAGGCGGTGTCTGACGATGCCGGTTGGGGGTTTGATGAACAATGGCAATAAAAAGTCACAATTAAGATAATGACTAGAGTAGTTGTAATAGTTCATGGTGTCGTAGAGCACATCATGGCGTAACAGGGCGTTGGCCGGACATAGCAAGTCGACGCCGGGCATTGCAGGGTGTAATGGGGCACAGCAGGTCGTAGGGCAGGACCACGGCGAAAGCTGCCACCATGATGTAGGTGCCATCATGATCCAAGATGATGGTGCTGGGGGGACAAAGAACATACGGACTCCGGGGAAGCTCCCCGGAACTAGGTTAATAACAAGCATTTCTGGAACATGAATACACACAGATGGAAAGAGAGAGGAGCTCAGTGTGTCAAAGGAGGTGCCCCGGTAGTCAAGAACTATAACCGCATAGGGAGGCTGTGTTCGACGATTGTGACTACACACCTTCCCCCGCCAGTCTAGGCTAACGCTGCGACACCTTACTGCCTAAGTATGCGTAAGCTTTCTATGGGGAGAAGCAGTGATAGGATGGGGGTGCGCCATAACTGAGGCTACACACCCACCCCCGCCGGTCTAGGCGCACGCTGCAACTCCTCATACCCTAAATATAGTAAGCTTTCTATGAAGAGAAGCAGAGATATGGAGGAGGTGCGTCAAGACTATGGCTACACACCTTCCCCCGCCGGTCCAGGCGAATGCTGCAACTCCTAACTTCCTAACTATAAGCTTTATCGAAGAGGAGAGTTTTAAGTTTACTCTTAAAAGTGGTGATGGTGTCTGCCTCCCGAACCCAGACTGGGAGCTGGTTCCACAGGAGAGGAGCCTGATAGCTGAAGGCTCTGACTCCCATTCTACTTTTAGAGACTCTGGGAACCACAAGTAACTCTGCATTCTGGGAGCGTAGTGCTCTAGTGGGACAATAAGGTACTAAGAGCTCTCCAAGATATGAAGGTGCTTGACCATTTAGAGCTTTGTAGGTCAGGAGAAGGATTTTAAATTCAATCCTGGATTTTACAGGAAGCCAATGCAGAGAAGCTAATACAGGAGAAATATGATCTCTTTTCTTAGTTCTTGTCAGAACACGCGCTGCAGCATTCTGGATCAGCTGGAGAGTCTTAAGAGTTTTATTTGAGCATCCTGATAATAGGGAATTACAGTAGTCCAGCCTGGAAGTAACAAATGCATGGACTAGTTTTTCAGCATCGTTTTGAGACAGGATGTTCCTAATTTTGGCAATATTACGAAGGTGGAAAAAAGCTGTTCTTGAGGTTTGTTTTAAGTGGGCGTTAAAGGATAAATCCTGATCAAAAATAACTCCTAGATTTCTGACAGTATTGCTGGAAGCCATGACAATGCCGTCCAGAGTAATTATGTCTTCGGATAATGAAGTTCGGAGATGTTTAGCGCCCAGCACAATAACCTCAGTTTTGTTCGAGTTCAACTTCAGGAAATTGTTGGTCATCCATGATTTTATATCTTTAATGCACACTTGCAGTTTAGCTAACTGACTGGTTTCGTCTGGCTTGATTGATAAGTATAATTGGGTGTCATCCGCATAACAGTGAAAGTTAATTGAGTGTTTCCTAATAATATTGCCTAGAGGAAGCATATACAAGGAGAATAGAATTGGTCCAAGCACTGAGCCTTGAGGAACCCCATGGCTAACTTTAGCGTACCTGGAGGATTTATCGTTGATATTAACAAAGTGAGATTGATCAGAGAAATAGGACTTAAACCAGCTTAGTGCGATTCCTTTAATGCCAACTAAGTGTTCCAGTCTCTGTAGAAGGATTGTATGGTCAATAGTGTCAAATGCAGCACTAAGATCTAATAACACAAGTATGGAGACAAGTCCTTTGTCAGCAGCAGTTAGAAAGTCGTTTGTAATTTTCACCAGTGCCGTTTCTGTGCTATAATGCTTTCTAAATCCTGACTGAAAGTCCTCAAATAGACTATTCCTATGTAGAAAGTCACATAACTGATTAGCGACTACCTTCTCAAGGATCTTGGAGAGAAAGGGAAGGTTAGATATAGGTCTATAGTTGGCTAAGACCTCAGGATCGAGGGTGGGTTTTTTCAGAAGAGGTTTTATCACAGCTATTTTAAATGACTGTGGTACATAACCTGTTAATAAAGACATATTGATAATATCTAGTAATGAAGTGTTCACCACGGGTAACGCTTCTTTAAGTAGCCTCGTTGGGATGGGGTCTAAGAGACAGGTAGAAGGCTTTGCTGAAGAGACCTTCAGCATTAATTGCTGAAGGTCTATAGGAAAAAAGGAGTCAAAGTATATGTCAGGTCTTGTCATTCTTTCTAGCACTCCTGTATCAAAAGGTGAACCATTAGAAGTTGAGGGCAAAAGGTGATGAATTCCATCCCTAATTGTTATGATTTTATCATTAAAGAAGCTCATGAAGTCGTCACTACTAAGAGCTAGGGGAATAGATGGCTCAGTAGAGCTGTGACTACCTGTCAGCCTGGCTACAGTGCTGAAAAGAAACCTTGGGTTGTTCTTATTTTCTTCTATTAATAATGAGTAATAGTCTGATCTGGCATTTCTGAGGGCCCTCCTATAGGTTTTTAAACTGTCTTGCCAATCTAAACGAGATTCTTCTAGTTTGGAGGAACGCCATTTAGTTTCAAGTTTCCGTGAGATTTGTTTTAATTTGCGAGTTTGGGAGTTATACCAAGGTGCTAGTTTCCTTTGCTTCATTGTCTTCTTTTTGAGGAGAGCAACAGAGTCTAAAGTCGTCCGTAGGCAGGTCGTAGCACTGTCTACAAAATTATCAATTACGGAAGGACTAAAATTAACACAAAGGTCCTCAGTTATATTAAAGCACGACATTGAGTTAATTGCTGTTGGAATATCTTCCTTAAATTTAGCTATAGCACTGTCAGATAGGCATCTAGCGTAGAAGGTTTTATTTAATTTCATATAGTCTGGTAGTAAGAATTTGAAGGTTATTAAAAAATGGTCTGATAATAAAGAATTCTGTGGAAATACTATTAAATCTTCAATTTTGATGCCATATGACAGAACAAGGTCGAGGGTGTGGTTAAAACAGTGTGTGGCCTTATGCACACTCTGACTGAAACCAATTGAATCTCGCAGTGAGTTGAAGGCAATACTAAGACTATTACTGTCAACGTCCACATGGATATTAAAATCACCTACAATAATTATTTTATCTGATTTTAGGACAAAACATGACAAAAACTCTGAGAATTCAGATAGAAATTCAGAATATGGGCCTGGCGCTCGGTAAACAACAACAAATATGATTGGCTTTAATGATTTCCATGTTGGATGTTGAAGATTAAGAACAAGACTTTCAAACGAGTTATAATTTAGTTTCGGTTTAGGATTAACTAACAGATTTGAGTCAAATATGGCTGCAACTCCTCCTCCACGGCCTGAGCCTCTAGGAATTTGAGTATTAATATGACTGGGAGGAGTGGCTTCATTTAGACTAACATATTCTTCATGGCCCAGCCATGTTTCAGTAAGACAGAAAAAATCAATTCCAATTAGGTTGTTAAGTATAGCACCTCGTTGGTGCACAGAGGAGTGTGTAGCAATGTACCTTTGAGTAATGTTATTACTGACTCTTACTGGAATGATATAGCTGGTCTGTGGGTTAGCAGAGTTATTTGTAAAAGACTGAGAGCTTATGGGAGAGTGTGATTGGGAGGTGCGCCTGTGTGTGTCTTTACTGGGTGTAAACAGTCAATCTAAGGTCTGAGTCTGCACCCAGGTCTGGGTCTGCACGGCGTGACGCAAGTTCTCACATAGCACCTGGCTGCCGCATCTATTGGGATGAATCCCATCCCTGCTGAACATGGAGTCACTTTTCCAAAACAGATTAAAATTGTCAATAAAACCTATCTTGTGCATGCTGCATGCATGCTGGAGCC
The DNA here is from genome assembly GCA_023566125.1 of Zingel zingel. NCBI lineage: Eukaryota > Metazoa > Chordata > Actinopteri > Perciformes > Percidae > Zingel > Zingel zingel. Next base: position 30,783,076 of record CM042321.1, on the reverse strand, counting down.
AGGTGTTGAGGATGAGTAGCCTGCTAAAAAGGCCTACTCCGCGACCTCGAGATGGAAGTGGGCCCGAAATAAAAACTGACTTCCCAGTGCTTATTAAAGCTTCAATGAGGGTGCCAAAGTCTTTCTTTGTGCGCTCACTCTGCTGATAGGACATGTCATTATGTCCGCAATGGACCACGATGCGTTTAATAGAGGTCGGGAGTGACGGTATCAGGTCCACAGCTTTAGCCAGGATGTCTGCAACTTTGGCTCCAGGAAAGCAGTGTGTGACCCCATTAAAAAAACGTATATTCCGGGTGGTGGAGTCGCCGATAATTATTGTGGTTGGGGTGAAGAGCGGACGAGGAGAGGGGGGGCGTGAATGGTCGGTGGTAGGAACAAAACAGCCAGTATTGGATTCAGATGGACAAGGAAAAGAAGCGGGATATTGCTTACCTTCTTCATTCGGTGGGGGAGATTGTTTTTGAGGAACGTTGTCATTTGGCCGGTTCAGGCAAGGGAGGCCACCGGACCGTCTGACTACCGCATCCCTCAGAAATTGTCGTCGCGAGGCAGCGGTGCTCCTCGTTGACGCCTGCAGGTCCGTCGGCTTTGAAGCGGGGCGAGCCACGGCCGTTACCGGGGGAACATTCGGCTTCGACAGGGCATCGAAGCGACTGGAGAGGCTGAGGGCAGGAGGCGATGGAGCCCTACCCGAGGCTCTCTTTCGGCCACAGACCACTTCAGTCCAAGATGCCCTGGTTGTCGGTGTCGAACTAGAAGATGGGTGTGGACAGGCGGATGTGTCCCAAATTACAGTATCCTGGAGTGCCGCCGAGAGAGTTGTGATGCGAAGCGACTGGTTTTGAGCAACATCCAGGTAGGAAGTCAACAGGGCATCTTTGGTTTTCAAGTCCTCGGAGAGCCGGCGAACTTCTTCCCTAAGGTCATCGATTTCTTTGTTTGCATTTTCAAGCAACGAAGGTGTGGAGGTAGCCATGGGGCTGATGTTAGCCTGAAGCTAATGTTTAGCTAGCTACTACTCGTAGAACAAGTGCGGTCCTCCACGCACAGGTGCGTAGATGCTGGCTCTTTCTAGAGACTAAGGGCTACCAGGGGGCTAAAAGAAACAAAAAAAACTAAGCAAATAGTACAACATTTATCTCGAAATAACACTATTTTCCTCCGTCAGTCTTTTCTCCCCTCCACACTCTCACACTGCGTTTTACTTCCGGCGTTTTACTTCCGGCTCAGAGGGAAGTGAAAAAAGCCCAACCTGCTCCCAAAGTTTTCTTTGTGTCCGTATGTTTACAGAAACATATTTTCCACGGTAACATACAAGCATAGATTTTGGGGTGCACTGTACTGTCAAATCATGAATAAGTAGTGTATCAAATGCTCATAATACTGAGTCAGAGAATACAGAGAGATTGTGTTTGGAGTGAACAAGCAGGCCTGTTTCCTCCAAGTGTCGGCCCCATGTCTCTGTCTTTAATTATACTCAGGACAGACTGGACGCTGATTGTGTCACCGCTGATATGAGTGAGCAGAGGAGGAGGAGGAGCAGGAATGAAGGCCGAGCAGAAAGACCTTTACTCTGGAGCACAGACCAGGCCAGACCAGGCTCCTCTTGTCTGGGTTGCTAGGAAACCGACCAGGCGCCTGATCTAATTTATTAAATCCAGCCTCTCGCCTCCTCTATATCTCTCTCTTTCTCTTCCTGTGTCTGTCGCGCTCGCTCACTTTCGGCGTCTATGCTGCTTTCCCTATCTGTTGTTATCTTTGCCACCCTCTAAGGCGCTTATCTCCCTCCCTTCCTCTCCTCTCCTCTCCTCACTCCATCTCTTCCCCCTCTCTCTACCAGGCGCTTCCCAGCTGCATGTGTATATGTGGATATATATTTCTCTCTCTCTCTCTCTCTCTCTCTCTCTCTCTCTCTCCCTCTCCCCCATCCTGCCTCCATTTCAGACCTCAGACAGCGTATCCTCTCCGGCTGTGCAGCAGTGCCACCCCCATATCTTTCACAGCGAGCCATGAATGCCGCCCTCAGGCAGGTCAGACCTTCTGTGGCTTACCAAGCACACAAAACACACATACACATGTAAACACACACACACACAAGACACACACACACAAGACACACACACACACACACACACACACACACACACACACACACACACACACACACACACACACACACACACACTGCATTAGCATTTAGACTGTGACTTTGACTTGCTTTGCTCCTGGAGTCTAGATTTATAAATGCTGATGCATCGGCTGTTCACTACAAAGCACTCTGCTGTGCTCATTGCCTGAATTATTCAACATTGCCATCGCCACCTTCAACCTGATCAATGATCATTCACGATAATCAATGGATTGAGCAGGTATACATAGAGAATGCTTTTGAGTGCCTTTTGCCAAGGAACACAGAAAGTGTATGTAGGTTCTCCAGGAGTTGCCAGTGTTTCATGCATGCATGTGGCGACGGTTGAGGGCTGACACCTACAAATACAATTTCAGATAGACCAGGTATTGGTAAATGTGATGCTTGGATTATCTGTAAAGTCCTTCTTACGCTTTAGGTAACTGCTGTCTGCCAATGATACGATAATGGCAAATGCTGAAACATAGTACAAGGTAGATGCTAGGTATCTGAAAACAATGGCTCCTGTCGGTACAAAACTGTTCTGCTGCATGTGTTAAGTGCCTAAAGAGCCTAGAAAAGTCGTGAAGTCAGCAAACTGACTCGGTGATGTACAGTTTGTTTCTTTTTCTTTTTTAACTCTCACTTTAAGGAATGTCATAGCCAATACAACTTTAGTGATGTGTTGATTGGTTACAAGGAAGGAAGGAGGAAGCATGGAGGAATTTAACACCGACTGTGATCTTCTCTGCTGGGTATCCTGGCTGTGTGTCGGACGGTTAGCTGGCCTCCGTACCTCCGTCGGTTTGCAGTGGGATGTTAGGAGCTGTGGTGTCCTTTCGCTGGGACTTAAAGCTCCCATATTCTGCTCATTTTCAGTTTATACTTATATTTTGTTTCTACTAGAACATGTTTGCATGCTTTAATTTTCAAAAAACATATTCTTTTTTCTCATACTGTCTGTCTGAATATACCTGTATTTACCCTCTGTCTGAAACGCTCCGTTTTATCGCCTGTCTCTTTAAGACCCCCCACCTGAAAAAGCCCAGTCTGCTCTGATTGGTCAGTGTTTCTGGGTCTTCAGCATCTGTGCTCAAGGGATGCTCTGCACCATCACTGCAGCCAGGTATTGACTGTAACGGCACTTTCTACCTATATATAGTATAATTGTAGTCCTGATGGCTCGTTTAAAGGCACAGTTTCTGAATATGGGCTGTGTGCATTTCTCTGTGGATTGAGCATTTTGATACTTTCACAGTATTTATATTCACCTCCACCTGCTCACTTTTTACAATATGGGAGCTTTAACGTTAGCTGGATGCTGGAGTGCTGGCGCCATTCACCCGGGTGACTCTTTTTCTGTGTGCCAATCTGACGGCTTTATGATGAATCATGCACAAGTTGAAGGAGCTGATGGGATAACATTTCACTAAAATTGTACCCCGTATGATTTCATGTGACAAATGAACATGATGATTGAGTGAGCTTGTCACTTGTCCTGCTCAGCATTCCAATGGCCTCAACAGTAGACACATCACCTGCATTTCTCTTTATGTTTTCAATTGCTGTCTTGTGAATGAGCTCTGAAATCTAGAGTTAATATTGTGTGAATATACATATGTGTGAAAATCAAAAGCGGAAGTGTAATGATATTTTTTTTTGTTCATTGTGCTGTTCAAGATGACGGTCACACAGCAGCTCCCGTCACGGTTCAGCACAGGTCAGGAGAAATGAAAGGCTGTGTGATGATGAGGGAACACTCTCCTCACCTCCTCAAAATGTGTTTAAGCATCAGTGGAATAATCTGCACACACACACACACACACACACACACACACACACACACACACACACACACACACACACACACACACACACACACAGAGCCTGGCATGTACTTTATAATTGGAATCTACAGTTATAAAATGGAGACGATGTACAAGGCATATCACAGAAGACAGCCACAGTTACCCTCCACATCCCGCTGCCGAGAAGAAAGAGAGCTGCCACCTGGGAAATGTGGTTCTTGTCATCATCAAGGCTGTAGTCGATGGTGACCTCAGCAGAATGAGATCAGTGGCACCACCGTATGCATGTAAGCCTCAGTCATCATTTTGTCAGCCACAGTGACACAGCGAACTGGGAGGCAGCAGATTGCCCAGAGGTGGCGTCACCCGCTCAAGCCCTTAGCTGAGACGTGAAGCAACAAAGCATCAAACACTCAGGAATAAAAGGCCATAGAAACGCTTGTTACACCAGAATCTTTAGCTGTCCCCTTCACCATTTCTCACCCTGCTCGGATCTTTATGAATCCTCTCTGCCCTCAGGTGCTCCTGTGTGTCTGGTTTTAGTTCCGGGAAATCTGGTCACCCTAAGCTAACCACCCGTTTGCAGTAGCTTGTTTCAGGCTAGAGACACATTTGATTAGCATGAAAACAGATCCCAGAGAGCAGTCGACTCGGCACGCGTGTTATTAACCCCTAGGTTCATTTTGCGCCGGAATTGTCCTTTAAGGTGAACATTCAGGTACGTAATGGTAATAGTTTCTGGATAAATTAATTGTATTGTTCATTGTAACATTTTTCTATTTCTTAATTTGATTAGGATTTGTCCAGTTTTGCCTCTACTATATTCTTGGCGTTTCTTTTCACGTTTGTCTTTTCTCGTTTCCTCCTAAACACAATCTTGCCATTTTAAAAGCCTTTAATGGCACCGGGGATGTCAGGGGAGCATCACTGCTCCGCCAAACAACGCCTAGTTTTTCTCATTGTAATTCCTCACCATCGACAGTACTGCCGGGTTCACAGAGAACTGTCAACCAGATTAATGAATTAGTTCACCGGCCACACACACACACACACACACACACACACACACACACACACACCTGTCTCTTGTCTAGAGCTTTGACTTTGTGGCGAGCTACTTCCAGTTGTGTTTGGAAGCATTTAAATTCCCGTCCCAGAGTTTGTGGATCGACCTGCAGAGGGGAACTGCAGGATGGTTGCAGTGTCATTTTGGATCACATTTCATGCAGCCGGGCTCACAGTCTGCATGGTGTTTTCTGTCACAGTATTGCATCTCTTATATGCAACATTATCAGTAACTCTGCAGTGCACTGCAACTGACTGTATCTTATTTAAACATGTTTAATATGTCATTTTGCATTATTTTTGGATTGATGCATTATAGTTTTTCAATACTGTGATCAAGTTTGTGTGTTATGTTTCACTAAGCCATCCAAGAGATTACCTGTTTTAAAACATACAAAGTCTGTCAATAAAAAGAGGAACTTCTCAGTGGCTTAGTGTTGATTTAGAATCCGTTACTTTTTGGGATTTATTCATCTTGTCGTGTCCAAGGGTGTCGGACTGGGGGTGGACTGAGTACCCAGGGCCCTCATGTAAAGAGGGCCCAAAAAGAAGCTAGAATGAATAGCTGTGGTCGGATGTGGGGATGGGCCCATAGAGAATGCCTTTCTACACGGCCCAGAATTCTGTGCTACGCCCCTGGTGTCTCATTTTGTCTCCCAGTGGAGCAACAAAAGGGTCAACCCATTCCTCTTCAAATCCATTCAGGTTGAACTTACCACCTTTAGTGTTCCCCCTGCTTCCTGTCTTTATGTCAGGCTAAATTAATCACCTCCTGGCTTTGGATCAATAGTTGGCATACAGACATGACAGCTTTGATCTTCTTATCTAACTCACTAGTTCATGTGGAACTATTCCTTTAACAGCAAGGAGAGTTAGACCTAGAAAACCAATAGATTCCCTGGCTTGTGTTAATTGTAGACAGCTTTTATAGTATTGGTTTCTGGAGAGAAACAGTGTTTGTGTGTGTGTGTGTGTGTGTGTGTGTGTGTGTGTGTGTGTGTGTGTGTGTGTGTGTGTGTGTGTGTGTGTGTGTGTGTGTGTGTGTGTGTGTGTGTGTGTGTGTGTGTGTGTGTGTGTGTGTGTGTGTGCATGAGTGTGCGTGCGTGCCAGAGCCAGCCTCAGGAAGAAGCTGTGAGGCTGACCACAGTTACACTACAACACTGCAGCTCAGTCAGACACTGAGTGAAAGACTATGGGGTGCCATTTGTAAAGCGGCTCACGCTGAAAATAACAGCAACATTTTGTCACATTTAGCTTCAAACAATGCTTAAAAAACTGGTATGAATTTTTGAGGGTCACTTTTTTGCACATTTACAATATTTGTCAACTTAGAGATATTTTAAATAGTTAAATCCAAATTTAATGTTTAAAATTAAATGTTACACCTAAATGTTGAATTTAAATCTAAATCTAAATGTTAAATCTAAATATTAAATCTAAATCTAAATGTTAAATCTAAATCTAAATTTAAATGTCAAATCTAAATGTTAAATCTAAATGTTGAATCTAAATGTTAAATCTAAATGTTTCGAGATGCATTTTGAATGTGCATATTAGTAAAATATTTAGTTTCACCCGAAACATTTAGATTTAACATTTAACATTTAGATTCAACATTTAGATTTAGATTTAGATTTACCATTTAGATTTAACAATTAGATTTAGATTCAACATTTAGTTGTAACATTTAATATTTGGATTTAACTATTTAAAATATCTCTAAGTTGACAAATATTGTAAATGTGCAAAAAAGTGACCCTCAAAAATTCATACCAGTTTTTTAAACATTGTTTGAAGCTAAATGTGACAAAATGTTGCTGTTATTTTCAGCATGAGCCGCTTTACAACAGCACCCCATAAAAGCCAAACGTGGAGATTCGATCACATGGTTGAAGTCACAGAGAGACAACAGTTCACAGGCAGTTGGACCCTGTGGTGAAATACTGATGGATACTGATGGAGTCCAGGCAGCGCGGGTGGGGAGATGGAGCTGGAGCTCTCTCTAAAGAGCCCAATGGACTGATCGACCCGCTGGAACCTCCCTGTTGGAGAACCGGATCAACATGGACGTACTGTGGTCAAGTCAAGTCAATTTTACTATAGCCCAAAGTATACGATACCCTCTGTCCTCAGACCTTCGCTCGCATCAGATCAGGAAAAAGTCCCCCAAAAAACCCTTTGCAGGTAAAAATGGTGGAAACCTCCAGTGTGATAAAATAACAGAATAAACTATCCAAGGGACACAGTCAAAGGCTTTACACTTTCAAATTGTGTCCCGGCTGAGTGGAGCAGGTGAACCCAAATGCAGAAGACTGCAGACAACAGGAAGGACTCTTTATTACAGGTTTAGGTCAGGCAAGGCAAAACTGGTCGCAACATAACAAAACCTAGATCCAAACAACACTAAACTGAAAGTCATGACTTCAGTATAAACTAATGTGATGAGGGGATGAAGTGCAGCTGGAGAGACTCAGGTGATAATGCACGAACACAGCTGTGGTGGTAAACAGTCGTGAAAACACAAAGACAGGAAGTAAAACATGACATGCCACATAAGGACAGTGATGTTACAACATATAACAGCAAACGGACTAAAGCAAAACCTCAAGACCATGACAGGCAGTTGCTTTACAGCAGAGATCTTCAAGAGGGGGTCCGGGACCTCTAAGGGGTCCTCAGAGTTAATGCAGGGGGCCTCCAAATTATTGTTAATTAAAAAAAAAAAAAAAAAAAAAAATATATATATATATATATATTTATTTATTTATTTATTTATGAATTTATTGGTAAATTCCTCGGTAAAATAAGTATTTGGTCACCTACAAACAAGCAAGATTTCTGGCTCTCACAGACCTGTAACTTCTTATTTAAGAGGCTCCTCTGTCCTCCACTCGTTACCTGTGTTAATGGCATCTGTTTGAACTTGTTATCAGTATAAAAGACACCTGTCCACAACCTCAAACAGTCACACTCAAAACTCCACTATGGCCAAGACCAAAGAGCTGTCAAAGGACACCAGAAACAAAATTGTAGACCTGCACCAGGCTGGGAAGACTGACTTTGCAATAGGTAAGCAGCTTGGAGTGAAGAAATCAACTGTGGGAGCAATTATAAGAAAATGGAAGACCACTGATAATCTCCCTTGATCCGGGGCTCCACGCAAGATCTCACCCCGTGGGGTCGAAATGATCACAAGAACGGTGAGCAAAAATCCAAGAACCACACGGGGGGACCTAGTGAATGACCTGCAGAGAGCTGGGACCAAAGTAACAAAGGCTACCATCAGTAACACACTACGCCGCCAGGGACTCAAATCCTGCAGTGCCAGACGTGTCCCCCTGCTTAAACCAGTCCAGGCCCATCTGAGGTTTGCTAGAGAGCATTTGGATGATCCAGAAGAGGATTGGGAGAATGTCATATGGTCAGATGGAACCAAAATAGAACTTTTTGGTAAAAACTCAACTCTTCGTGTTTGGAGGAGAAAGAATGCTGAGTTGCATCCAAAGAACACCATACCTACTGTGAAGCATAGGGGTGGAAACATCATGCTTTGGGGCTGTTTTTCTGCAAAGGGACCAGGATGACTGATCAGTGTAAAGGAAAGAATGAATGGGGCCATGTATCATGATATTTTGAGTGAAAACCTCCTTCCATCAGCAAGGGCATTGAAGATGAAAGGTGGCTGGGTCTTTCAGCATGACAATGATCCCAAACACACCGCCCGGGCAATGAAGGAGTGGCTTCGTAAGAAGCATTTCAAGGTCCTGGAGTGGCCTAGCCAGTCTCCAGATCTCAACCCCATAGAAAATCTTTGGAGGGAGTTCAAAGTCCGTGTTGCCCAGCGACAGCCCCAAAACATCACTGCTCTAGAGGAGATCTGCATGGAGGAATGGGCCAAAATACCAGCAACAGTGTGTGAAAACCTTGTGAAGACTTACAGAAAACGACCTCTGTTATTGCAAACAAAGGGTATAAAACAAAGTATTGAGATGAACTTTTGTTATTGACCAAATACTTATTTTGCACCATAATTTACCAATAAATTCATTAAAAAAATAAATGAATCTCATTTTGTCTCTCATAGTTGAAGTGTACCTATGATGAAAATTACAGGCCTCTCTCATATTTTGAAGTGGGAGAACTTGCACAATTAGTGGCTGACTAAATACTTTTTTGCCCCACTGTAAAGTAGGGCTGTCAGCATTAATGCGTTAATCGCGATATGATTAAGGGTCGAGCATAATGCGTTAATTTTTTTTAATCGTCTTAAGCGCATGCCGCCATTTATTCATTTATTTTCACTTCACTTGGCTTTGCGTCGTACCTAACAGGCTACTATTTTGCCGTACTTCCTCGTAACACATCCTGCTGCTGCAGGAATAGCAACGCGGATTTCTGTGCCTCATTTCGGTGCCACTGATATGCCTGCACTTCTCTCTGATGCTCTGAAACAGACGTTACAGGCAACAGAAACATTGCTGCACGTGATGCTAGTTAACACTATACTCGACAGCAGCTAACGTTAGCCTACCGCTAGCTAGTAGCTGGATTAAACACGGTTACAATGCTAGCAGCTAACGCTAAACGGTGTAAAGTTTGTCTGTATTTCACTGTAGAGGATTCCGACACCGGGATGTAACAATCTGCAGCTGCTGTTGTCGGAAAAACACAGACAGTGCGTTCAATGAAACTGGTAATTTACAGCGTCGTGGTGCATTCAAAGTTGTTGTTAAATTCAAATGTGTGACTAGATTAAATATATAATAAACAAATACAAATCTTAAAATCAAGTTCATAAAGCCACTTTCTTTGCATTAATTTGATTCTCAATCAAGATACACTGGTAGGAATGGCTTTCCATTGTTAATATGTACTTAAAAACAGCAAAAAATTTGAATTTTAATCATGTGATAAAACATGCGATTAATCACGATTAACTATAGAAATTCAATGATTAATCACGATTAAGAAAATGTAATTGTTTGACAGCCCTAATAAAAAGTCTTAAAATGAATCCAACATATTATTAGCAAATATAAATTCCTACTGCTTACTGGCCTATTGGTAAGGTAGTCACTAAGGTAGCCATCCACAGATACAGTTCATCCTAAAGATTTACTGTGCAACATGTATGCTTAACATTAAAACTTCATTTATAAAATCATGCCAATAATTATTGGGCTATTTGAATAGTGTAGTACTCTATGCAAAAAAGATATGTATTAAGGCTTAAGGCCGCCCACACGTTATTCTAGGCCCAGTTTATTTTGCAACTTAATTTTATACAATATGTTGTAGGGGGTCCCTGATCCATCTCCTAAGGGGTCCTTGGCTTAAAAAATGTTGAAGACCCCTGCTTTACAGAATGAGTGGATGATTTCATGACTGTAAATGGACAGGGTGAACGCCAGGGGGGAACGTTGACAGTGGGTTGGCGAGGAAAGTGGTCTTAAAATGTATATATTTTTTAGATTTTGCCCCTGGAGTTAGCAGACTCCCTCATCTGTCAGAGGTTTAAGGAAAAAGTCACATGCAGACAGTTTTATCACAAGTTTATTCCAGTTTTTTTCTTGTAATTTATGTTTTTGCTACTTTACTTCAGTGTCAGTTGACATTTCACAGAGTGACATTTGAAAATAGGTGCTTACATTACTGCATTCCTTTACTTACTCACCTTGTGTGCATCTGTACTTGTCTCCTGGACACTGTGAAGTTGATTGGTATGTTGTTTCAGCAACACTGGGCAAGTCTATCTACACATATACAACTTTATGTAAATCCAGTGCAATATAAAGTTGGAATAGCATCTAAACAAACATTCCCGAAGGAGTGGCTGTGTGGATATACTTTAGATTTTGCCTATTAAACCATGTCATCTCTGGAAACCCCTTAAACACATGTTACAAAGATAAACTGTTTCCCATCTGGTCATTTCTGCACAAATTAATCATGCAAAGGTTGTTCTCTCTTTAGTAACTCTTAACTTAACAAAACACTTTTCAGTGGATTGATGTTGGTTCTGTAACGCTGACTGAAGCCACCACTCCACCATTTACAACTTCTCTGTCCTTTCTGCTGGATGCACTTTCATATATGTTGCGTTGCATTTTTTGATGCATGCTTAGATACATGTTTTAGTAAAGATATAGTTAAAAATGGGATGTCACAGAAACACATGTAAAGATCAACCCTAAAGGAAGTTTATTTCTTCAGTGGTAAAGAGTGTCCTTAAACTCCAACATGCATGGATATCAATCCAGCTGTGGTCCAGTCTGTGCTGGCTGCAGCGTGAGAATAGCCTGAATCATCCAGAGGATATCCAGGGATTCGACAGTTTGGAAAGAACTACAGACACACGCCTACAAAGACCTGCGCACACACAGGCAGCAGCAGGCATTTGGAACAGTCGACCTACATCCTTACTGCGTCGAATGGCAATGTGTTCTACCACCAGTGGAAAGATACTGTTTGTGTTCACCCTGTGGATGTTGTTTGTGCCACACACACACACACACACACACACACACACACACACACACACACACAATCTCACACACAGACACAAACACAAACACACACAAACACACAAACACAGACACAAACACAAACACACACCCACCCACACACACACAAACACACACACACACACACACAAACACAAACACACACAAACACACACACACACACACACACACACACACACACACACACACACACACGCACACACACAAAGCCGAGGAAAAAGGAGAGAGAAAGGCAGAGATAAATAGAAGAGAAGGTAGTGCTGGAAAGTGGCACAAGCAGAGAGAATGAACAGAGAGGATGGGGATGACGGCCGGGGAAAACAGATGTAGGGATATGTGAGGAGAAGAAATGGAGAGGGAATGCTTTTCTGCCCAGATCATTGTGAAGCTGTATGTACATCAGAGAGAAAACATGCCAGCGATGATAATGTAAAGGTGAGAAGGGTGTGCCAGGCCACGCAGCGCTCCTCTCCATGGTGATGAGATAATGAGGACGGTGATGATACACACCTGCCCCCACTATCTGTCTGTCTCTGTCCGCCAGGTGAGGCCTACTGACAGGGTTTACCATAGCAACCAGGGGAGTCCCAGCTGGAATGTTGGCAGAGTTTTATCAAATAAATCAGCCAGTTTGAAGCTGCAGCCTCAGACCTGTACTGTAAATAAAAAGGTCAACAACATGTATTAAGGGTCATAGATACACACGCAAAAGCAAAGAATAAGAGAAACTGAAAAGGAAGTACAAAGCTGACTGTTGCTAGCGGTCAAAGAGATCTTTGATGTGAGGGTAAGACTTGTGGTGATTCTCCTGATGGAGATGACGACATCCTCTGCAACTCTGACTACAGAACAGAGCGTCCACAGCAGGTGGACCGGCTGCTTCTCTAACTCAACAAGCAAAACCACTAGTCTGTTTTTATATTAGAATGCAAAGTCAATCAAAGTCACATATAAACACTGAACTTCTTGCATTAATGTGGGATCTTCTTTTGGTTTTAGACTTGCTCCTCAGTGTGGAACCTGAGCACCGCAGCGAGTCACAGCTATGTGCATCACAAGTCAATGGAAAGTATCTGTTGACTATACGGACACCCAGGAAATATGTCTTTATGCATCAAAAGGACATGATGTCTTCTAGCTAGTCTACAAGCAATCATGTGGATATCACTCCACAGCACACAGAACACACACACACAGAGGAACACAATATGTTTAGTTTAGGTGGGCTGTAAGCCACATGAAGTATGAGAGCATGCTTATTTTCCAACAGCCTGCTGCTGGTTGCACAGGATTGAATCAGGGTCAGCGCTGTGGATCTGGCCTGTGTAACAACCATTACCAGTGTGTCACTCATTAGAGACTGCAGATGGAGGAATACATACCTGCCTGCTATGGATGGCCAAACAGAGAGTTCATCAGCTGAACAGGAAAGTCTGTATATGGACGCCACATGCTGGAAAGAATCCTACGTTGATCTTTGCTCTGGCCTCCTGTCTGATCTCTTTCAGGACACCATCTATTATTTATGACTGTAATGAGTCTCTGGTAGTGACAGACCCTCGGAGCATTATCAGCTGACTCTGCAGTTCCCTTCAGGTCACTGGAGGATTTCAGCCTCTTTTAGCTCAACGTTTTGGTTTACAGTAGGGTGACCAGACGTTTGACCGGGACAGTCCCGATTTTGAGTTGCTTGTCCCGAATCCCGACAAAAGCCTCTTGGGACACTAAAATGTCCCGGTTTACACTAACCACTATGAAATTGTCCCGGTTGTTAGCAATTACATAGCCGACATGATCTTATTATATCCCGATCATTAACTAAACCCATGTAGAAAGACTAATAAAGCGTCCAGCGTATGATTTTAAAAATGTGTGTGTGTGTGTGTGTGTGTGTGTGTGTGTGTGTGTGTGTCAGTCAATCGTAGCGGTCTGCGTCTGAATAATCTGTGCAGCCAACGTTACAATGTATATTTGTAAACATTGTTGCAATGCCTCTTCTTATCCTTCTCATTTTAAGCGCGGTGAAGTTGGCTGGACGTTTGATATTCAGTTAATATTCAATTTTAACTTCCCCTTCGTTCGAGATCGACAACGCAATTCAGCTCAATGATGTGATCAGGGGCAAAGAAAGTTGACATTATTACAGAGTATCAAGAGAAAACTAGAGATTTGTTTCCGACATTTAAGCTATAGATCATCTGTTCTGTCGCTAGGTTCTGTGTAAGGGACCGTCGACAAATTACCGTTTTGGTAGATCGGCAATGACAGTAGGGATGCAACACGTTGGCTATTTTTTGAAAAACATATTCACTAATAATTTGTTTTCATGATGATTGCATTACTTCCCAATACGTACAGTTCAGTTATTATTATTTCTGTAAAATATGAAATAAAAATCTAATTCTCTCATTCTGATTGCTGTAGTAGGCTACTTCCCAATCACTCACTGCTACTTACTACAGGTCACGGTTTCCTGAAAAGACAATTTATATGGAAGCAGGACTCAATTTTCTCTGAAAAATATGACCTGGGCTGGCACATGTTCACGTTAAAAAGTGTTTGCATGTTACGAGCACTACGGTCACGCGCAAAGTGTCCCGGTTTTAGTTCCGGGAAATCTGGTCACCCTAGTTTACAGCCCACTACATTCCTGTTTGGATCAGTCTCAGTGCTCTCATTTCATTTCCAGCTGCAGCATCCAGCTGTTTTCAGCCACTGGTGGACATAGTGGAGCATTTAGCAGCTAACAAGCCAAAAATGTCCTTCAGGAGAGAGAATATTAGACTTGGATTCATCAGGTGTCCAGAAACACAACTCTTAATGAATGCTAATGTTGCTCTGTGTCTTCTGGGTGTGTGCTGCTCACATGTGCCATATCAACATCAAAAGCAGCGTTGTGTCAAACATGGTTTCAGCTTGCTGCAAAGGTGATTAATGCTGCTTTAAAATATGAATCTTGATCCTTTCGGACTCTTCATTTCGTGCTGAAGAATCTGCAAATGCACCATGGAAGTCCAGTTGGATTGTCTGAGTGTAGCCTTTACCTTTATCACGAGGCAAACAAACACAGGACTTTCACCCAGGAGACCGGGGGTCATGTCCCGTTTGAAAACTATACGAAACAAACGGAGCTACGCCACATTCTGGGTCACGTGGTAACCTTCAGGAAGTGAAGTAACCAAGACGGTTTTTGTGCCTAAACCTTTTTTGTTTGTCCTTAGATCGTTTCCCAACATTAACAACGTGTTTAAAACTGCGACTGTTTGGTTTAGATATGAGAACAGAAAGCGCTAGGTCGGTCAGGAGACCGTCCTGATCTCGCGAGCTCCAGTTTTCCACTCGCAGATCAGTCTGGCATCTTGAGACAGAGAAATTTTGGAGCCGTTCGCCAAACGACCGACCAATCAGTGTTGGTTTTGAGGCGGGTTTAGGTGTGACGCAATGAGAAGCGACTGTTCAGTCTAAACAACATGGAGGCTTCCACGGATGAGATGAGCGTAGCTATCGTGTAAGTTTTATCCAAATTAGAAAGTATTCCTTCATTGAAAGAAGAGCAAAAAACAGCACTGGAGGCTTTCTCTGAGGAAAAGATGTTTTTGCTCTTCTCCCGGTTTGGGCAAGAGTTTGATATATCGTTGATCTGATTGGTTGATTTGGCCCATCTATCACCAACATAGGTGGTGATAGACAGATGGTTTATCCAATCAGCTAACCAGTAATTTCGCCCCTTCCCAAAATTTCTCCAACTGAAAGTTCCCAGATGGATATGCTGTGCAAATGCGAAGCAATCCATCTGGCGGAGTCAGGTTAGGAAAGCGCTCTCGTAAGTCGTGATTGTGGGAAGGAATAAAGGATCTACAGTATATGGTCGTATGGTTTGGAGGACTAGTTGGATCATGTTTGACTCATGATGTATGTCAGAGGTTCTCAGTCACTGGCTTTTATATCTAAGATGTCTCTAGATCGTTAACAAGAAAAAAAAGTATGCTTAAGTGTCTATTTTTTCTTGTGATTAGCCTGAAGAGACAAAATAATCTTAGAAGGCAACAATCACACTTTGTTTGAAGTACCCGGGTCAGAGAATACAATGTAACCTTTGTTTCAAAGCCAAAACTATTCGGAAAAACTGATCTAGGAATTTTTGATTTTGCTTTCTAGGTAGATTTGTAAAGCATGTGAACAAACATTTACAGCACAAATACACTTTGTACTCAAAGCCTGTCCTGTGTCGAGCTCAGCACACATTCTCCCCACACAGCATCTGCTGTCAAGCACGAGTTAATTACAAGGTGGAAGAAGACTGGAGTTAACTGTTTATTCCCTGAAAACACACAGTCATTGTCCCGTAAACACACTAGCACGTACATGACACACACACACACACACACACACACGCACACGGACATGCACACACACACACACACACACACACACACACACACACACACACACATTACACAACCACAGCTCCCTCCCTGCTGTGAGTGTTGACCCTGCAGATGTAGGTCTCGTCTGGTGTGCTGAGCTTTGGCCTCATTGCCTCCACACACACACACACACACACACACACACACACACACACACACACAAGAAGAAGCATGAACACATAATGCCTGTGCATTTATTACCAACATCCAAATTGCTTCAGCTCCTCTGCATCGTCAAGTCATGTGAATGTATCAGTGTGTGTGTGTGTGTGTGTGTGTGTGTGTGTGTGTGTGTGTGTGTGTGTGTGTGTGTGTGTGTTCCTGCCAGGCCTGCACTAATAGTCTTAATGCTTCCTGAGGAGTTGCCCAGAGCTGCATTAGCCTCTGGATTGGCCATTGATTTGACGCAAAGAGCCTCAGCCCTCCACCCTCCCTATCCTAACACACACACACACACACACACACACACACACACTCCACCCATCCAGCCCCTTAAAGCTCTATACGGCCAAGGCTTCCTGTCTCGCGCCCACGGGGTTATCTCCCCAATGCAATTAAGGTGCTTTAAAAGTGCTTTTTCAGGAACAAGAAGTGGGGGGGGGGGGGGTAATGAGGGAGAGTGCTGGCTGGACAGCTTCGCCGCTCAGCGCAATGGGAAGCCCCCGCTACTCCGGCCAGACACTGAGATGGATTGACATACCCCGACTAAGAGGAGAGCGAAGGGGGGAGGAAATGGATACATTACTAGAGGGGGAAATGTATGTGTGTGTGTGAAACCTTAGAAGGGTAGGGGGGCTTATAGTGCAATAATACTTAAAGTAAAAATAGGTTTACTATCATCTTTCTGCTACATTTGGTGCACCTTGATCACTGTCGATCAATATGCAATTTAAAGTTGATTATATTTTTCAACTAAGAGGCTTCATTTGATTAGATTAGTCCATCAGATATCATATCTCATGTTTCAGGCCACAGCCAATCACTGAGAATCTCAGAGGGACACAACACAGTGCAACTAGTGATTATTTTTGTTATCAAATCACCACATATATGTATATATCACTATTTGTTATGTGTATATATATATATATATAAAAATGTGGGAGTCCAAAACCCTAAGATATGAATTTAGCAGAAAATAGAAATGTAAGAAAAGCTGTAATACTTATAATAGCATACTAAAGTTATGAGCTTTGAATATGGATGTTCTGTGCATTTTGTCAGAGCAATCAGAGATGTTTGAAAATAAAGAAACTATGTATTAATCCAAATTAGATGTTGGGTCACTTAGAAAATTCCAGTTACAAATTGCATCACAAGTTATTATAGACGGTGACACAGTTCACAGACGTTAATAATCAAATTAATTCCATTTATCTGCTTCAGTTTCAGGGTCTTAGTGTTGTTCATTCTGACTCACTGCTTGGGGCTACATCAGCTGCTGGCAGCACAAGACACCGCAACAACTGAACCTTCCACGCGGAGTTGGCTTGTTGCTAGTCTCACATCATAGACAGTATATAAGAATGGACCAACAGATCCCGTTGCTCTGGACGGAAACCAGTGAAGGCTATTAGAAGCACTTTTCCGGTGATGGCTGAGCATTACTGCGCAGCCTCCAAATGAGAGAGACGATGTTAATGTGACGCAAGCAATCTGTCTGAAAGTTGGAAGTCTTCTGGTAGCTGTGCCAAGAGAAATCTCAATCATTCCCAATCTTGCAGAGACGTAGAGCGTAGGTATATGTAAGGAGATAACATGGACACAGGCTAACTATTGCTAACTAAAATGCTAGTTAACATTAGTAATTCAACTTAAACAGCTAATGTAAGTCAAAACTGCCTGCAAGCTTCTCCTGTACTATACTGTAATTCCTCTACTATGCGACAGTAAGTCCCATGGTTATGACACAATCGTTAGCCTATTTTTACAAAAACGTCTGCTATGGAGCCATAACGTGAGATACAAGGTAATGGAGCCTTTTATACATTGTCGTGTTTCTTTAGAAATAAACAATGGACAAATAAAGTCTTTAAACGCTTCAGATGTAAAGTTATTCGCTGTCAAAGTGTCAAAATGAATGGCAGTCAATGGGATGCTAACGGGGGGTGAGTGCTTGTTAACATCAAAATGGCGCCATAGGAGCTACACGTTGTGAGGAGAAACTTACCCCCTTGTCTCACATCCACAGCACTGTGCAGTAAGGTCTGGCTACACCACAGATGCATTCTGGGACAGGAGAAAAAAAACGCTCTGGGTTGTTTGCATTTCTTTAAACCAATCACAATCGTCTTGGGCGACACACATTACATACATACATTACATATTCTTTGTAAATCTATGTACAATCATTCCCTGAAAGAACCAAGCAGGCCTGCCTTGTTGCACCATCCAAATATTCTTCTAAACTTGACATTTTCAGCATGTATCTACCTTGAAAGTTGTTTCCCCAAGCGAATGAAGTTTGAGAATGGCAACACACAGAGAGAGAGGAAGGAGAGGGACCAAGGTTATTATAGTTTTGCATTTTTCATTAGTTTTTATTTTTATTTTGTTTTGACTTGTTTTCAAATTCAGTTTAGTTTTTAGTTTTTGAAAATGCTTAGTTTTAGTTTAGTTTTTATTAGTTTTAGTCTTTTTTGTAATATGGGTTATTTGTCGGGGGATTCAAAAAGGTCAGAAAAAGTATTGTGTAATAATAACTCAACAAAAACATACAATTTTAGAAATATGTATTCACAATGTATTCAACAATAACACCAGTACATACAATGTAGCCTACATATGGTCATTAATATGTAAGCAGTCTACACAGGACACAGTATGTGCAAAATGTGTAAGTGACGTGTTCCAGGAAAAAACCTAAATAGTCAACAAACTCAATAGTCAACGACTAAAGAAGACATACATGAACAGGTGTTTTCAACTTTGGTTCGAGTAAAGTGGCGAACTTTTGAAGTCAATCGACTCACACAGTTGTGTAGACATCCCAGTAGTTCCTGCATATGTACTAACCAGCAGCTATCGGGTTGCCGGTGAAAGCCCTCCTGTAGTGTTCTCTGTCCTGCGGTTGTCTCTGTCATGCTGCCTGGCCCTGTATCCATACATCCAGGCCCTGTACCGGGGTTAGCTTCTGTTTCAGGGAAAGTGGGCTTTGCGTTCTTTACCTTGTTAAGGTAAACTAGGTTAGCCTCCTTGTGTGCGTTTCTCAAATGTACTTTAAATTCGTGGGATTTTTCCCTTTAATAAATTGTCCACATATTTTACCACCTTCCACTGAAAGGCACTTGCTTTTATCTGACACAGTCATAATCAAATAGGACTGTCGCTTTCTTCCGACTTTCGGTACCGCCATGATGCCAGGAGAGGGCCATGGACATGTTGTGTTCAATTTGACGTGGAATGTCGGAATTTCTGGGTTCCCAGTCGGAAACTATACACTGTTAGACTTAGCTGTAATTTCTACAGTTACCACAAAATGCCCAGTAAAATACCATCATTTTCTTTTCTGGTTCATTACTGTAATATGCATTGCCTTTACTGTATATTTTGAATTTGCCAGTCTGTGCTACTGTAGTTGAATAAGACAGACTTAAATAAAATTGTTAATGTTACAGAAGCATAGAAATGAAAAAATAAAATATCACTATTTGTTATGCTTTTAGCAGTGAAGGTAATTAAAAAATGTGACATGTTTTTCAGCAGTGTAAATCATTTGTCAAGCGTGTAGAGAAGGGTAGGACCCAAATGCAGTTCAAACTAGAGATTTATTTAAATGAAGAAAACACTAAAGGCAACCCACGACACGAAACACTGAAAACACACTAACAGAAAAACAAGAATCCCACAACAGACAAGGGAAACACAAAGACTAAATACAGAGGGTAATGAGGTAACGAGAGGCAGGTGACACAAGGGCTGGGAAACAGGTGGAAAACATTAGGCAATCACAAGAGCGGGAAACTAAAGACAGGAAGTAACTAGACAAGACAGAGTCAGATTTCAAAATAAAACAGGAACCAGAACATATACAACCATGACAGTACCCCCCCCCCCCCACCCAAGGGACGGATCCCAGACGTCAAAACAACCGCACAAAAACAAACCCAGGGAGGGCGGAGGGGGCCTGGAGGAGGGTCGACTCAAACAGTCAAAATAAGTAAACCCCCCAAAAGGGCGAGGTAAGGCACCAGAGTCAGTGGGGGCAAGGGAACTGAGAACAGAGACTCTGGGGCACTCGGGTCAGGGAACAGAGAGTCACTGGGGCACTTTGGGAAAACAGAGCGGGGTAACTCGGGCACTTGGGGGAAACAGAGCGGGGTCACTCGGGCACAGGGAAGAGAGCCCTGGGCACCGGGGACAAAGAGTCACTGGGGCATAGGAACGATTGCCCTGGGGCACAGGGGACAACGTCACTGGGGTGCCCAGGGAAAACAGAGTCCACTCGAGGAAGCAGAGGGGCCGCTCGGGGGGGAACAGAGAGCTCACTCGGGGGAACAGAGCGAGGTCACTTGGGGGAACAGGGGACAGAGAGGCCTCGGCAACAGGGGACAGAGAGGCCTCGGCAACAGGGAAGGCAAAATCCTTCAGGCAGCCGACGGCAGAACCCTTCAGGCAGCCGTGCAAGACGGCGAGGGCTCTTGGGCGGCGAAGGTGAATTCCCTCTGAAGACTGGAGGCAACGGCGAAAACAGAATCCTTCAGGCGGCCGGCGATGAAAGCAGAATCCTTCAGGCGACCGGCGGCGAAGGCAGAATCCTTCAGGAGTCCGTCCGTGAAGGCGATATCCCTCTGGAGGCCAGCCGCGAAGGCAGAATACTTCTGGAGGCCAGCCGCGAAGGTGAATCCCTTCTGAAGGCCAGCAGCGAGCAGGTGAAGAGCCAGCTGGGCAGAAGACAGGCGACGGGTCCGCTGGGCTGGAAACAGGCGACAGGGCAACAGGATCATGAACAGGTGTCGGCAGTTCTGCCAACAAGGCAACAGGAACAGGTGTCGGCAGTTCTGCCGACAAGGCAACAAGAACAGGTGTCGGCAGTTCTGCCGACAAGGCAACAGGAACAGGTGTCGGCAGTTCTGCCGACAAGGCAACAGGAACAGAGGTCGACAGAGGTGCCGACAGGGCATGAGGGGCTGGAGTATGGCCGACTGAAAACAAAGGCAAGGTCTCTGGGAAACAGAACAAGGGCAAAGTCACTGGAGAGGTCTCAGAGGCGCCGGAGACCGGAATAGTCCCTAGCTTGCCCGTAAACATAGACTCTGGGAAGTCAGTCGTCGACGTAGATTCAGTACGACTGGAAATCTCTGGAAGCGCCGCCTGCGCAGACTCTGGAAGCACCGCCTGGGCAGACTCTGGGGAGCAAGACGCCAGTTGATGATCTGGACGGCTGCTAGTCAGCCGGGAATCAGGAAGACTACTAGGCAGCTGGGAATCAGGGACGCTAGGAAACTCGGGGGCACTAGAGGGATCACTAGCTAGCCAGGACTCAGGAAGGCTGCTAGCTAGCAGAGGCTCTGGAAGGCTGCACGTCAGCCCAGGGTCAAGAGAACTGCACGCCAGCCCGGGAATAGAAGGGTTGCACGCCAGCCCGGGAACAGAAGGGTTGCACGCCAGCCCGGGAACAGAAGGGTTGCACGCCAGCCCGGGAACAGAAGGGTTGCACGCCAGCCCGGGAACAGAAGGGTTGCACGCCAGCCCGGGAACAGAAGGGTTGCACGCCAGCCCGGGAACAGAAGGGTTGCACGCCAGCCCGGGAACAGAAGGGTTGCACGCCAGCCCGGGAACAGAAGGGTTGCACGCCAGCCCGGGAACAGAAGGGTTGCACGCCAGCCCGGGAACAGAAGGGTTGCACGCCAGCCCGGGAACAGAAGGGTTGCACGCCAGCCCGGGAACAGAAGGGTTGCACGCCAGCCCGGGAACAGAAGGGTTGCACGCCAGCCCGGGAACAGAAGGGTTGCACGTCAGCCCGGGAACAGAAGGGTTGCACGTCAGCCCGGGAACAGAAGGGTTGCACGTCAGCTCAGGCTCAGAAACACTGGTCAGCTCAGGCTCAGGTACACAGATCAGCTCAGGCTCAGGTCCGATAAGAGGTTGATGCAGGGCATGGCACTGGGAGCCATGTCTTGCCCTCCTCCGTCTACGACCTCCACGAGTACCAGGAATACTGGTCAGCTCTGGAGCACTGGTAACACTGATTAGCCCTGTTACACGGGTCACCTCAGGCACAGAAACACAGGTCAGCTCAGGCTCAGGTACACAGGTCAACTCAGGCACACAGGTCAGCTCAGGCACACAGGTCAGCTCAGGCTCGGGAACACTGGTCAGCTCAGGCTCGGGAACACTGGTCAGCTCAGGCTCGGGAACACTGGTCAGCTCAGGCTCGGGAACACTGGTCAGCTCAGGCTCGGGAACACTGGTCAGCTCAGGCTCGGGAACACTGGTCAGCTCAGGCTCGGGAACACTGGTCAGCTCAGGCTCGGGAACACTGGTCAGCTCAGGCTCAGGAACACTGGTCACCTCAGGCTCAGAAACACAGGTAAGCTCAGGCTCTGGAGGAAAAACAGGCCTGGAGACAGGGAGGCCGAATTCCCTCGCTGTAGCCTGCCAACGGACCTCCATAAGGTGCCTAGCGAAGGCAGGATCATCCTTATGAAGACCGTGAAAAAAGTCCATCAAAGATTTTCCCACAGAATCCATGGAGTGAAAAATCGGCACAAACCTGACAACCGCTGGGTCCATCTTTGGTGGGATTCTTCTGTCAAGCGTGTAGAGAAGGGTAGGACCCAAATGCAGTTCAAACTAGAGATTTATTTAAATGAAGAAAACACTAAAGGCAACCCACGACGCAAAACACCGAAAACACACTAACAGAAAAACAAGAATCCCACAACAGACAAGGGAAACACAAAGACTAAATACAGAGGGTAATGAGGTAATGAGAGGCAGGTGACACAAGGGCTGGGAAACAGGTGGAAAACGTCAGGCAATCACAAGAGCGGGAAACTAAAGACAGGAAGTAACTAGACAAGACAAGACAGAAAGTCAGATTTCAAAATAAAACAGGAACCAGAACATATACAACCATGACATTTATTGAGAGAAACAAGAAATGCATTACGGATATAAATGCTTGACCGCCAGATTTGAACTCTGACCTCACGACTTCAAAAGAGTAGCGCGTAGATACTTCAAAGGCGTTGAAAGCAGTACCGGGAAGAGACTTCAAAGGAGTACCGCCCGGTTTGGTCTGTGCGCACCAGAGTCCAGTCACACACACTCCTCGAAGAGAGCTGGAGCAGCGTTAAGGTAAGTAAGACCAATCTTTTTGTTGTGGATAGCATTTTTTCTTCAGAGTTTGGCCACTTAAAACCATCAAGATGTCCAGCAAAAATTAGCCTAAGTGTCCAACGTTACAGTAGTATTATAGCAATCTGTAATGTGATATTTCATTGAATTCATCCTTTTTAGTTTATGAGACCTAAGCAAAAGATTGTCTAACTCAAAGAATATGGTGTTAGGAGTTGAGTGTATAGCTACCATGGCTTATGGGGGAAAAGAAAAGTAAAATATATTTATTTCCCTAGCCGCTTAACCTTAAATTCGACCGATCGTTAAACAAGTGATTTAAGGACTCTTTATAATGGCTTTAAGTTTTTTTGACAAAATAGTGTTGTTGTTAGCTATCTAGCTATCTATTACGTGATTAACTTGTAATGCATCTCATAACATTCTGTGTCATTCTAACAATATAACAGTTACCTACATTATACTGGTTCACTGGAATGTATTTTTTTTTTTAATCTAGTTGTAATTGTGTTTTATAACCCCATGCATGCACTTAAAAATAATCATTTTCATCATTTCATATGTAGAACAACAACTAGTGACCGGAAAACTGTGAGAGACAACTGAGAGAGACAGGAGGAAGAAGAAAGCTGGACATGAAGGTCTGACCGGAGGAGCACATGGTCCCTCATCACTTGCTGAGCCACCAGGCAATGAACTTCAAGAGCAAGACGACCAAATCTCCATCTTGACAGATGTAATAGCACTTTCTTTGTTAAGTTCTTACAGCCTCACTATCAGTTCAACATTGTTTATTTAAACAAAAATTACTTCCAATATGTGAGATGCTTTTCTTTTCTGGTTTGCAGCCAACCTCGACCAAGATTTCCATTGAGCAGGAGGTGACATTTCCCACCACACCAAGGGTGATCATGCTAGGTACGAGAAATAGTTTGAAGAAGAGGAGGATGTTTTATTAGCAATGTATGTTTGGTATTCTGTGACACACTGCAATTGAGATGAGATGTTTGTTTGTTTTTTATGAAGAAATTTGATGTCTTCCACCCATTGGATAGTCAGCATTGAGTGGAAGGTCCTCTTTGAAGCTAACCAACTTAATGACTTTGCCAGTGCTTTTGTCGTCTTCTTTGGCTCCTTTTATGCGTTCAATCTTGAATATCAAGAGTCAGCATCTACTACACTGGAGTTTGTACAGAGGTAAGTAATGATCTGCATAAAGCATTTAATAGGTAATGACTGTATGAGCACTCCATACACTTAATGACAAAGAGAAAACAACTGAGAAAAAGAATTGGGTATATGGAGCCCTATTACTGTGGTAACTTACAATGAAAACACACCGGGCACGTAAGTGTTGCGCATAGCTGCGTAGCGCAGCTATTTTTATTTCAGCGCCTATGTCATCCAATCTATCCGTTCATACTAGTCATGGAGCGGCCACTTCGGCCTGCGAGCTGCAGTAATCATTTCGTGTCATTCGGAGAATGTGTCAAGCAAGGCAGTTAATCACATACAGGAAGACCACAGTAGGTTCATGGGGATTTGTTTGGGCTGCATGTCTTGACTTCTTACAGCGAGACACGCGATCAGGCACAAGGAGGGAGAGACCAATGGACGGACAGAGAGAGTGACACACACACATATACTGTATATAGGCTACAATTACCACAGCTTTCCCCACTCATCCTGTGTCTTTCTATCGGAGAGAGAGAGAGGGTCAAGAGAAGAAGGATGGCTTTCTGACTGGCACGGAGATAAACGCGTCCAGTATGAATGGCCAGGTGCGCGATCCGGCATGTATCTATGCTTCATGGGCTATATGCTATGCGTGCGTGCCTGGTGTGTTTTCGCTGTGACTTTCTGAACCGAACGTGCTCGCTGGCAGGTTTTCTTCCATACATACTGTATATTTAAAGGGGGATAAATGGCTGTATTTAAAGATGACTGATGTTGATTATTATGAAAATTTAAAACCAGTTTCTTCTTAAGGATTAACCCAGATGAGGGCACCAAGTGCATGGCCAAAGTGGGTACAAACTGCTAGACAGGAGGAGTTGTCCAATGAAAGGTGACAAGCATCAGCTCCCAGCTCACCACCTTCCTCCAACGGCTCACCAAGTTTGAGTGGAAGACATCAAACTAGGTAAGCCTTTTCTTGTGTGATGTAATATAGTTAACATCAGAAAAATGATTACACAGTACGATGAACAGTGCGGCTACGTACCCTGCCTGCTCCAACATCAACAGAACTAAATGCACCGGCATCCTGTATTTACCACTTGTTTATTTACTTAGCATTGGTCACAGTTACTCAGCAAAAGTTACATAGTGTTGTTTTAATTTTAAAAGTTTTCATATGTTTTTTTGTCTAAGTGACTGATAAGAACAACAATCTTTGAAATTGGTCCAGTATTGAGCGAGAACACTGACCTGCAGCTTCGAACCGGGCTCCAATGTATTCATATAGGGCAAATGTGCGTCGTCAATTTCGTCCACTAAAAGTTCTGTTTTTGCCACTGACGGTCTCAGATTATTATTTTAAGTGTCTTGCCAACATTATGGAAAGGATTCCTACATAGATAGACATTTTAGTTAAAGAGGAAGATCCTTTTTGTTTAAACAAGAAACAAAATCACCATCACCAGACCCACCAGACGATCAAAAGTTACTGTTTATTTACACAGAGTCTGGTGGGTTAAGCAATAGCAATTTTGGGGATGTTTTTATGTTTAAAAAAAAGGATCTTATTCTTTAACAGAAGAACTGTTGACCTCTGTAGGAATCCTTTCCATAATGTTGTCAGAGATTGTCAAAGATTGTTGTCACTTAGACACAAGAACATAGGAAAATAGGGTCCATGTTGAAGAAAAAAAAAAGGCTAACCTTTAAGATATACTGTGGTAAATTTTGTAATTTATTTTAATTCTATTTTTCATGTTTATACAGATGTTTGAGAGGATTTATGGTCATAAAGATATGCCTTAAAGACATGGAAAAGTCATGGAAATATATTAGTAAAAATGTGTATGAATTCTGAAATTACAAAATTAATCAAACAGGGAAAACATTTTTTTTAACCGTGCTGGGACCGACAGACAGCAAAAGAAAGTAGAAAGACCTTTGAATTATCTGGGTAGGAAAAACCCTGTAAACTACTACTACTGATGACTGATGTGTTATTTTTGTCATACTTTAATATTCTATGTTTTTGCAGAAATTCTTAGTCTGTTAACAGTTTAGATGAGATAAACTCATGACCTTTCTCTGCTTCCCATACAGTCCAGGACGGACCACCCCAATAGATGTGGATCAGCAAACAGGAGTATCATGGGTCCGGCTTACTTCACAAATGCTTCTAAACAGACTGTTCCTCCTTCCCCTCCCCAACCAAATCCCCAACAACTTTACCTCTGTGGTAAACAACCACACCACATTTTTCATACATACTCAGAAAAAAAAGAAAAAAAAGATACTGCCTAGATAAAGGATGAACTGATGTTTTGGCTAGGTTATTCATTGTTCTGCAGTTCCATCTGGGGATTTAAAAAAGTGTACATTTTGTTTTCTTTGAGTCAATTCAAATGGTAACTGCATTGTTCAGACATGAAGGCTGCCCATTGTATGGCACATACTTAAAAATGGTTGTAGTATCGCTTGTATGTAAATTGTGTCTGTTTTTTTTTTTTGTACTTTCAGACTTAAAATTATCTTGGTATTTGTACCTGTATAATACGAAAATAAAAATGTATTACTTTTGTACATGGACTAAAGTCAATTATTTGTACTAGCAATGCCGAATAGTGTAATATACTGTGAACCAAAATTACAGTAAAACTATAATACATCATGACAATTGGAGTATAATTTAGCAAATTGTAATTACAGTAAAATTACTGTAAGGTTATTATACTGTAAAACTAAGTTACATTAAGGTTATTATACTGTAAAAGTAAGTTACAGTAAGGGCATTATACTGTACAATGGAACTGCGGTAAGGGCAGCATACTGTAAAAAACATGTACAGTTATGGTACTGTAATGGGGTAGTTACCGCATATTTACAATAAAAAGTCTAACAGTGTACATGTCTACGGGAAATGTCATGAGCAACCTTATTTGCTCTCTGAAAGACATCAACACAGACGAAAACTAAGGACGTTTACTCGATTATTTTATTTTACTTTTACTTTGTTAGTTTTGCAAACAGACATTACAGTTTTAGTTTAGTTATTGTTTTTTTGTAATGCCTCGTTTGTATTTTTATTTCAGTTATCGACAATGTTTTTTTTCCACCTAGTTTTCGTTATTTCGTTCGTTTTCGTTAACGATTATAACCTTGAGAGGGACACGGCCTGACATCTGGCGCCATGCTGGCATCAATCCTGGAACTGTACTTCCGTTGATCAAGACAGAGATTGTGAGTAATGTAGGTGCCGAGTTTTAACAAGAAAGAAGAATGCATGAAATTGAAAAAGAAAATGTAAACCTGTAACTGATTCATCAATTATCACATTTATTGTCATCCGCATTTTCGTAAATAAACTAATCAATTCCTCAGATTCACATGATGCAAAGATGGGTTCCTGTCTGTCATGGTGTGTTTTCAGGTTGAAGCAGAGTGCTCTGCAGCGAGCCACGTCCCTGTCCACATTAACACACATTAGGGTTAATGGGCTAATTACTGCGGCTGCTCCAGCTCGCTCACTGCATGTTATGCAATATCTGGGAGGATACAGACAATTGGGTTTCAGCATCTGACACTGACTGACGATGTCTGTCTGACTGCTCCCTGCTGCCCTAAGCAGTCCTCACAGAAAACAGCACACACAGAGATTGGGTTGGAGCACTTTCTAAAACATACAGGAGCAATAATGTCCACTGTGACTCAGTGTGAGGGTCTTCACCAGTGTGTGTCTTTGCAATGTAGCCTACCTTCAGGCCTGACAGAAAAGAGTGCCCCTTTGACAAAATAAAAAGAAAGATTTGAAAAAAGGCTGAGTTTAATAAGATTACCTTTTTTTTCCTGAATGATGCACAAATTACAGCTTCACAGTTTCAAGTAGAAGAGGAGAGGCAAAGAAAAGAATGGAGAGGTGAGAGCAACAGAGAGAGAAATGAGACAGACACAGCTATGTCCCCAGGCTCAAATGATTCATAATGGCTTTTCAAGGGGAGACGGAAAGAAAAAGGACGCTTTAGCAAATGAAGGCAGGAATAATGCTACTGTGAAACTTCATGTAAGGTCAGGACAAAATGAGAGGTGGGGGGGGAGAAGAGAGGAAAAGAGAAGACAGCGGAGGAGGAGGCGGTATAGCTAACACACTATAAGCTAATAAAGTAGTAATCTGCTCTCCCAGCCTGCCTCTGGTCCTGCTCTCTTTCTGCAATCAATAGCCCCATAATTTCAGCCAAATAGCCGCTGTTGCTGCTGTGAAATGGCGACAAATCAGAGCACAGCAGCACTGCTGCAGTTCCCTCAGCCCCACCGCTCTGACCAAGAGCCAAATATTCTATTTATCTTCACTGAATGCAAACTGTGAATAAGATTTGTGAGAGAGAAGAAAAAAAACAAGAGCGGATGCGGCCGCACATATTTAGACAGGACTTCCAGGCAATGAGGCATTTTATAGCAGCTGGCTGTGAAGCAGGCGATGGTGTTTTCATTGTGTTGTTGGAGCTTTATTTAAGGTCCAGGCACATTGCTCCGGCAAGGAACAGCCACGTCGTAGCCTATATTTTGAATATTTTGAAGTCACGTGTGCTTCGTTTGAGTCTCACAACATGAGCATATCATGCACGGCAGCAATAAAGAACAAAGAGAGAGACAGGACAGGAGTTCTCCTCTCACATGGACATGTTGACACAACTCTGAGTCCTAATGGAGCCAAAGAAGAATCCATGTTAGGGCATTTCTTCCTCTTGGTGGGGTCTGCAATGTCACATTTCTGTCTCTACCCCTGGGATGCTTAGCCCATCTCAGTGTCATCTCAATCTCATTTAGAGCTGTTACAGTGGCCACAGCCTGCAGCAGGAAACAGGCAATATGTCCACAGCGGTGCTGCACAGTTAAGTGCTGGTCTGGGGTCATTACAGAGCGTAAACCTGATATACAGTAGCTGTTGAAGGCAGACACACCTCAAACGATTAGACATCAAACAGTGAACACAAGCACAAATGCAGACATGCAAGTACCAGCGCACATTACATACAAAGATGTGACTGCTGGGGAAGCATCCAAACCTCTGACAGCCAGCTGAATAGGACTCACTGTGTCTGACAGAGGGAGCGTGCCTATGTTCCCACAGCCCTATGTTCCAACATTTCTAAGAATTTTTTCAAAATTAGGCCCTATGTTCCCACATTTCCTTTTTCATAAATTTGTGTCAGATTTTATCCCCATTTCTCCCAATTTGGTAGCCAATTACACCCAACCTATTATCCAGTAGCAATGGACTACAGATGAAATGTAACCCTAAACCTAACCCTAACATAGGGCCAAATTTTAAGAAAAATCTTAGAAATGTGGGAACATAGTAGAGGTCTGAGCAGGCCGAATTTTTCCGTCCGAACCCAGCCCGCGTCCGACACAGTAAAATCTATTTTTTTTTGTCATAGTAATGACACATGTACGTTTGTTTGTGTGGAAAGCATTTATTAAGCAACTGTAGGAAGGCATTCGGAAATGTCAACAGATGAGCGCACCAGCACACACGGGGTAACAAGCGCACCTTAATAAGCTGTTTAATTTAAAATGTTAAATGTGTTAACCTTTCCTGATTGCTTCGTTTCTGACCGTGATCAGAAAACCAGGGGAGACTAATTACCTCCAGGGCCGACGTTATATAACGTTGGGGTTAAAATCCCGTTTCTGGTGAGCAAACACACTGTGTTGGTTACAAAACTTAAACTTATTCCACCAACTCTGCTCCGGTCGCATCTACACGTCTGCTTCCTCTTTCTCTATCTCTCTTCTGCCCACTTTACACACGCACTGAGCTCTCTTAAAGGAGCCGCAGCACCATTTTTTCAACAAATGCCTTATCGCGCTGATGTGACCGAGCCCGACCTGAACCAGACCATAATTTCTAAATATCTGTTCGAACCCGGTCCGGCCCGTCGGGTACCGTCGGGACCCATCGGGACCCGTCGGGCTCGGGTCGGGTATCTATGCCTTAGAACATAGGGCTGTGGGAACATAGGGCCTCATTTTCAGTGAAAAAAAAATTCTTACAAATGTGGGAACATAGGGCTGTGGGACCATTGGGCTGTGGGAACATAGGGCTGTGGGACCATTGGGCTGTGGGAACATAGGGTTGTGGGACCATTGGGCTGTGGGAACATAAGGCTGACCCCCCGACGGACACTACAAGCAGAAAGCTCCAAGCTTCCCAGCTTCATTCATACAAACATTTACAATCGTAAATCAACATGTGAATGCTGTGCTATGTCTATGGTCGGCCTCCAGAATGTTTGGTTACAAGGTAACCATGGTTCTCTGGTGGTGGTGATGGCGCAGTGAATATGACACATGCCTTTGGTGTGGGATACTGAGGTTTGAATCCCACTGCGATATATCAACCAATGTGTGCCTGAGCAAGACACTTAACCCCTAGTTGCTCCAGAGGCGTGCAAGCTCTGACATATATAGCAATTGTAAGTCGCTTTGGATAAAAGCGTCAGCTAAATAAAGAGACTATCTCTCCACAGAGTGGAATAGCCTATGTAACCAGTTCCCCCGTACACATGGAATATGTAGCTCCGTGGAGAGATTTTGATATGATAGAGAACAGCAGAGAGAGAGACAGCGGGGTAAAACAGACATTCAAAGCTTCATTCCAAAACCTCAGTAGAAGGTTTAAATGTGAAAACATGATACTGGATACAGCCCTGTCAGCTAGCTAGCTTGCAAATTGCCATTTAGCAAGATAATTCAAGATAATTCAGAGACAGATATCTTGAAATAAGGACTAAGAAAACCAAAACCATCTCCATGGCCAGATTTTTTTATTTTTATTTGGGATAATTTACCCTTTAAAAACGTCTCTCCCAGCTTCCTGTCCATTAACACCCTGATTCATCCGTTCATCCCTCCATCTTTCCTACCTCCATTCATCTTCTCTGACTTTATACTTTCTAAAAGCTAATGTACGCTGGGCAATTTTTAATGCAGTCAAATATTCATATATGCGAGCGGGCTGCGGCGCTGCGTTTCACACCTCCACACAGCAATGTGATGGGCAGACAGCCTGTTACACAATGAGAGGCTTCTCCCTGGAGAGCTCTGCTAAACACGGGGACTTCAGTCTGAAATGGCTGGCTGTTACGGAGGAAGGCTGCTTTTTGTTGCAGCTGCAGATGAGGAGGAAGTGACTGAGGGGGAGGGAGGGGGGGGGGGGGGGGCAGGATGAGGAATACAACAAAGGCACTGTGGCTTAGGTTATGATGAAGTGTCACAAGTGCACAATAACGTGAGGATTATTCACTCTGTGCAACGTGCACCATGCAGCATCAGCCAATTTTAAGATATCAGTCTTAGAAATTCACCTGCTCTTATATTTTGTGTCATAGCAAATGTAAAACTGGTTGCAGTGGTGGTGATGGTGGGGGGGGGGGGGGGTCTTTATCTTATTCATCCCCCAGAGTTAGATAAGTCCATACATACCCTTCTCATCTCCGTGCATGTTGTAACTCTGTCTGACGCCTCCACCGCTAGCCTAGTTTAGCACAGATCCTGGAGGTAACCGGCTCCAACTAGCCTAATGCCCCCAATAAGTGACAAAATAACGCACTGCTACTTGGGCGGAGTGATTATTACTCCAACTCTGAGCAAACTCCAGGCGAACTCTCTGCTCCTCACCACAGGGCTTCTCAGGTGCTGCGAGCAAATCACTCCGCCCAAGTAGCAGTGCTTCGCCTTCTGAGAATATAGTTCCCAGTATGTATACGGTTAGAAGATGGCTCTGTGTCATGTGACCTTGTTATTTGTACACGCTGTAACTATACAAATCACAACATGTAAATAGGAAAATGTTGGCGTTATTTTGCCACTTATTGGGAGCAGTATGGAGCCGGTCACCTCCAGGATCTGGGCTAAGCTAGGCTAGCAGTGGGTGTGACAAATAGAGTTACGACACGCACGGAGATGAGAAGGGTATGTATGGACTTATCTAACTCTGGGGGATACGGTGAATAAGACAAAGTCACAATAAGTCGGCGTGTTCCTTTAATATATATGAATAGATGGTGGCGGAGTACCCAGCTAACCTGACGTTTTCTTGGGACATGCTATCTTAATGTATTTTAGACACTTTGATGAGAACTGTAAAATGTTATTATGTATATTTACGGTTATATTATCAGACAAATGACATAGCAATTGCAATGGAAAGTCATGTGCAAAGCACTGATTCATTACATCTGCCTAAAGTATATGAAACAATATTTACAGTGTCAACGATGCAGTATATAGCCTATACACAAGCTATGGCACAAAATATTACATATTACATGTTCTGTAGGACTTAACTTCATTTTAAACAGATGAGAAGAAAGAGCTCCATGATGTCTACAGTATATGTTATTATAAACTAAACTCTGATCTCTGATTATGAGAAGGATGAAGTTTAGACAAAGCATGAATCTGTGACTGAATCTTAAAATGTGTCATGAAATGATCTGGATCATTTAAAAATCTGATTTGTATCTTGTATATAAAAGATACAGACATGGAAACCATTTAACATTTAATTTGAAGTGAGTCATTGTGATTGAAGATATTGTGTTATAAAACCATATAACTGTATGTCTGTGGTTATCACTTGACCATTACATAGACATATGCACAGCAGACTGAGGGACAGACAATAGTTTAGGTAAGCTGGTCCACACATAGCATTAAATACTAACCTCTGCAATAATGTAGCTGCCAGCTTTAACGTTGAACCCTGAAGTAAAAGCTGTTGGTGGAGTGTGCATGTTTCATGCATTGTGCGTTTCCTCCCACTATCCACAGGTTAATGGATGATTTTAAAGTGGTTATATAGGTGTGAATGTGAATATGAATCAGTCCTGTGATAGACAGGACAGGAACACTAACTAGTGTTAGTCCTCTGTAACACTTTAGTGATTTTATAAAAAAGGGTCACTAATCTTCTTGTCTTTAAATACTGGAGGTGAAGGAGCAGCTATATGTGCCCAGCCATGCTGATCTGATGGCAGGATTTTGACACCGGGGTTGTGTCCTGTTGGGTCCTGTTCTAACATTGATTTCTCAGTCTTTCCAAATGTAGTTGCTGTTGCAAATGAAGCATGTGAGTGTGTGATTATAGTAGACAAAAGAGGAACTCATAGTGATATGAATGAGAGTTGACTCTGCACCAGGCTCCTCCTGACAGTAAGGGGCCGGTGTGAGGATCTCTATGAATAGATTTGTGCGTTATTTTAAAACTAGGACCCATATTACAAACACAGGCAATGCAGTCCACATGGATGATGTAACGAATGATCATATTTATTTTACGTTTTTCCTTTAGGTTGGATTATAGGTTGATGATTTCCGTCATGTGGAACTGTCACACTAATGCAAGCTGTTGATAAAAGGTGAGGTTTCAATATCCTGCAGGTGATAAAACACAGTGTTAAATGCACTGTTGGCTGGATATATATAGCTTCCACCTCCTCAGATTATCAACGATGATGCGCCTTTTATCTAAAAATCTGATGCCTTTTTTTCATGCAGAGAGATCCATGTCGCACAGAGGGCCAAGAGAAGGAGGATTAAAAAGAAGCCCAAAATTCAACCAGCCATTCAGACGACTGCGGCAGTAGACACATGAGCAGAGAGCAGCGCTGATGGAGAGCCGTGTCCACCACAGAGCCCTGGGCTCTTTGTGCTACTGTGGTTAAAGCCTCCAGCCGGCTCAGCTAACACGAGGGGGGGGGGGGGGGGGGGGGTCAAGGCAACCTGAGGAGGAAACAAGAGACAGAGAGAAAAAGAACTGCGTCTGTTCTGTCTGAATATTTGGACAAATTACATTTTGATGCCTTGGCAACCTTGCTACTGAAACGATGCATGTGTGTGTGTGTGTGTGTGTGTGTGTGTGTGTGTGTGTGTGTGTGTGTGTGTGTGTGTCAGGAGACTGACAGTGAGGAGGCTAACAGCATATTACCAACACTAAGAGTAGGTAGGAAGAGAACCTTACTGCCTATTTTCCGGTAATTAAACCCTGTCAGTCAGTCAGTTTAAAGCCTGTTGTCTGTTTCAACTCTCCCATCTCTCTCTCTGTGTCTGCCTCTTTCTTTATCTCTGTGTCTTATCTCTGTCTCTACCTTCCTGATTTCTTCTCTCTGTGAATCCATTCTCTTTCTCTCTCTCTCTCTCTCTCTCTCTCTCTCTCCCTGTAAACCGCTCCCTGATCCTGCTCTCTCTGGATTTTACTGCTGATGATTACACTTTTGATTTCATGCTTTATGATGATGGCAGGGATGTTTTTTCTTCAGGGTGATGCTACTATCAACATCTGTCACATTTATGGTCGTAACTGCAGCTCATCCACGACTCCATGCAGTTTATTTCTAAAATTGATGGGAGAAAGAAAAGATGTTTGGCTTTCGTTTGCTGTTACATTGGTTTATTGATTTGGGTTAAAAAAAGAGTAGATGAAACATTTCAGCTTCTTAATCATCTTGTGTGTGTGTGTGTGTGTGTGTGTGTGTGTGCGTGTGTGTGTGTGTGTGTGTGTGTGTGTGTGTGTGTGTGTGTGTGTGTGTGTGTGTGTCAGACCTGCACTGATCCAACGCTCCTGTCTCTCAGAAGCCTCCTGAAGCCTCGCAGATCCAAACAGATGAAACACAACGTCGAGGGACATACCTTAATGAAATGTGCATGTGCTTTTGCTTTCATATGGTATATTATATTACAGAACAAGAGAGATTGAATCTGTGCAATGACTCTGCAGATGAACTCAACATTTTCCTGTACACTGTGAATGAGCCACATCCAAATATCAAACGAGTCATTTACTGTAAGAGATAACTGTACTGTCGGACTTTTGACCACTTATATGTATATCATGATGTTAATGTTAAAAGCAAATCAAAGTTTTATCTGACAGATGTGTTCATCATGCACGGTTTTGTTATCTTTTTGTAATTCAGCACAGACAAGCGCTCCAGTAAAATAATGATAAGCTGAAGGGTGGAACTGGAGCTGACAGTTTAGATCGTGAAAACTACAGATGCACTCAAACCCACTGGGCTCCACACTGGGCTCATTTGCAGCGCTGTGTGGTGCCAGACTTGATTGATTGTTTCCATGGTGTTCCTCGATGCACCTTCAGGCATGAAACAGCACAATGCAAAACACCTCAAGTCTCTGAATGACATTGATTGCTGCAACTGTTTAATGCTGCACTTAAAGAGGCAATAAGATGTCACGAAGGCATATGGTTCCCAATATTTGCATTACTGCAATAGAATAAGTGTGGCCAGTGGAATTAATAAGTGAGGTTACCAAACTGCAAGCTGAACAGGTATAAATTCTCATTTGCGCTGCTTTTAATGAAATTACTGAATAATGAAAGATACGATGTGTGTGTGTGTGTGTGTGTGTGTGTGTGTGTGTGTGTGTGTGTGTGTGTGTGTATTGGGGAGGGGGGGGGGGTGAATGTGCTGAGTTTAAGCATAGATAATATGTGTGGTACTCACCATTATGGTTGTAGGATGTACAATATCTGGTAGGGCACTAGTGCAATATTTTTAACATTTAAGTTATTGATCACAGCATGATTTAATGGGCAATGTGCAATCTGGGTAGAATAAAGTGCAATATGAGGGGGAGGATGTGCAGTCTCTTTCTTCTGTTAATGTGGGGGAAGGTGGGTGGGGGTCTTGTGTAAGGTTTATCGAATGTTTATTGAAAGCATTTGGATGAAATAATGTATGCTTATGTTTTATGCATGTTTACTGTTTATTGTGTGTGTTTATGTGCGATGTGTCGCCATTTTTTTGCTCTCGACTGCCCAAGACAAATTTCTCCTATAGGAGACAATAAAGGCTTATCTTATCTCATCTGTAAAGGGCTGTCTGACAGCAAGGGAAAGCGCTGAAAATATTCTGTCCACCTAAACTGATTTAGATTTTTGTACGTGTCTAAAATACAATACGTTTAGCTGCTTCCGCTGTCCACAGCAGGATATATCGCTCTCTTTAAAAGGAAGCTACAAAATACCAGGACCCTGAAGCTGAAGCAGCTAAATGGAATTCAGCCATTGTTCATTTGATCAATTACAGTGCTTACCCTGCTGTGACAATTTGTCTTCTGTGAAGAAGGCCTATTGTAAATGTGTGCATTTTGATGAGAAGTATAGTTTGAAGAACGCTGCAGCAATAAGCAGCATTATGTCTTATATTTTAAGGAGTATTTTGTGTCATCTCTGCCTGAGCAGATACTCCTCTGTGGAGAGGGAGATGTTGACATGAAACACAACTGGACTACAGCTCCCAGGGTAACGAGCTTATGGTATGTATCTCAGCCCATCTGGATTGGATGGTTGTTGTCCTGCAGCAATGGCACAGTGACCTCACTCATGGAGGATGCTGTTTCTGTTGTTGGTGTTGATGATGGTAATGATGATAGTGACAATGCTGGTAAGCCTTCTGAATCACCGTGACTGCTGATAACATATGCACTCACAGAGACTGGTGTGCTTCGACACAGAGAGAGAGAAAGAGAGAGAGAGAGAGAGAGAGAGAGAGAGAGAGAGATGAGAAGATGCAGGCTGACTCAGCGGTAGGTAAGGAGGTAAAGGAGATGACAAGTGGACAGCTGGTGTCTGCTGGCTGTCATATTAACGACAACGGAGACTCAGAGACACTGGAAAGTTCCACCTGCAGGCTTCATGGAGGGGTGTTTGCAGAACACAAGTGCACACAAACCATTTTGGTTTTCCTTTAATGACGGCTAGTGCAATACCGAATAAAAGTTAGAAACACCGGTAATAATGATGGGAAGTAAGGAGTCCTTGTTAGGGTTCAGTCCAGGGTTCAGCTGATGAAATTCTCTGTGTTTCACTGCCAACTTCATGACACTGGCCTGGTCACACTATCACAGTGCTTCCACTGCAGTTATCATTTATTAAGCTTCAGTGTTATGAACAATCATAAAATGTATTTAAAGGCCATGTAACCTGAATGTAATGAACACATTTTATGTTAACCAGAAGGGCAGTCATCCTGCAGATGTGCTGATGTGGCTGAGAGAACACTCAGAAAGCCTGCTGCAGTAATGTGATGATGACCCTATTGTGGCTGCTTTTCACCGCTACATATCTACTGTATACTTTCTAATCACGTGTGTATATGCATATTGCTTATGTATTGCTATATATTGATATGGACTGGCCCCTTTGTGTGTCCTAATGCGCGTCCCCTGGCACACAGGCTGTAGAAACACTAAGTACTTTGCTGTATTTCCAGTATTCACTCTTTAAGCCGCAGCTCCATTGTAACATTGTAACACACAGGTCAGTGTAACACACAGATCCAGGACTCAGACCTTTAAGGACACCACTGTTGGTTCTCTTCAGAGATTTGAGCGACAGGCAGCAGACGGCCCTCACAGCTCACGTACCTTAATAATGTGGTGGGGGCACAGGAGTTAGAGAAAGAGAGTGAAATAATGAAATAACGATAAAGATATAAAAAAGTGATTGTGTGAAGGGGTGGCTACATAAAAAAGAATACAAACATGAAATATACTATATAATATCCAGGACAAAGATGTGAATAAATACAAATAATAGAGTGGTTGATGGATAGGAGGTTGCCAGTGTTGGGGAGGTTGTGGATGTACAGTATGTCTACATTTTTTTTTTTTATAGCAATATCAAAAATAATGCTGTTAATTTATACTGTCACAAATACCTATATAACAGTAATAATAACAATACCACAAAATCAAACATTAAAACAACAGCAATCCAAAGGTGGCAGATACCTGTTGTACAGTACGTGTGTCTGCCCACTGCCTGTGGTCTGATACCAGATGATCAGAAAGCACAGAGACGAAGACATCTCCATCAGCTGTTACACTTTATCTCTAACGGGTTTCTAACCCTCCCTGCTGTAGCTGTTCCTGTGTGACTCAGCCGCTCTGTGGAGCCTTCTGCTGCTTCATACTGGAGCCTCGATGAATCGCAGAGACAAGGTTTTCCAGTTTCTCCTCTCAGCCTAATTACCATACGCCCAGATGAATGTAGGAGCAGATTAGCTGTAATGTCAATATTAACACACTTTACAGGCTCTTATTGTACTGACCAGGTGTGGTCAGGACGGACACCTCTCTACGCAGTATTCCTGTGTTGGAATAATATTACATGGCCCCAGGTCTGCTGTGTGGCCATTTGGTGAAAAAAACAAAATCATTTAGATATATGCAGCATGTACATTACGCACAATATCAACTGAAAGAATGACGTCTTTAATAAGATAAGACAAAGGGCCTGATTTCATGAAAAAGAAAAAGTTGTACAGTATTATAAAAAAAAACACACACACACTATCATATTTCTTCATTGTCCAAAAGCATCATCTCAAAATGTCGTCATGGCACATCTGCTTACGATGTGCACATCTGCAACCTCAGGAGGTTGGGTGAAACTACGGAAACTACACACTGTAACTCTTTCAGCCTGCTGGCTTCATAAGAACACATTGTGTTTTAAGGAATAGTCACATTAGCATAACTGCTGCTTGAAAACCATAAAAAGAAGAAGAATAAATATAATAGTAAAGTATTAGGCAGCTCAATACATGATTTTTCTCATTCTTGAAATCTGACCGGTAGAAAATAAAATAACAGGATGAAACCACAAATGCAGCAGGCTCTCTGTTTCTAAAAGGCAGACATTTTGTTTCTGCTACAGTAAAGCTGTTGACCATCTTCAATGCAAGAAATGGCTCATTTCAATAAAAGAAAACCTTTTAGACTGCTCAGCAGTAAACACAATAAAGCCCAAGTAACCAATTCAACAGCGCTTAAAAGCCACATTTGGTGAACATGAGAAAGGCACACTAACAGCCCATCATCAGGCCTATCATTTCAGCGTTATATTTCTGCATCTTGCTGCTCTTTTCGCTGTCCCATTAGCATTGTTGGGTATGTTAATATAGCGGCCATCTTATGTAAGTATAACACAGCCTTCTAATGGCCTCATCAATGTAAATCTCCAGGATAATAATACTAAGATGAAATGTTGGTATATGCACAAGCTAACGCTACACATTAAGAACAAAATTACTTACCGTAAGCACATAACCTGCTTTAGGCTTCTGGTTTGCTTACATGGCCATGCATACTTGGTTCCAATTTAGAAAGACACAAACTAAAAAAACTCTGAGCAATTTTAATGTCTGTGAGCCAATATCTATCCTAGTCTCGCATAGCCAGACCTTCCTCCACAGCGCTGCAAAGGAAGGTCTGGCTAGTCCACACAGCATTCTGGGATGGTAGAAAAACGTGCTCTCGTTTATTGGCATTTCTTTAAACCAATCACAATCATCTTGGGCGGCGCTAAGCGCCGGACGGAGCCACGGTGCCTCTGCAAAATAGCCTCGGGAAGGAACTTGTTTTGGTGGAACGTGTATGTTCAAAAGTTGTTTTATTTGTGCAACAGAAAACTCAGATTGGACAGATAGCTGTCTGGATTTACCCTGCAGAGATCTGAGGAGCAGTTAACCATAGTCCTCAGAAATCTACCAGAGTTTAGAACGCCAACACAAAGAAAGAGGAAGGTAACGGATACCTGGCCGAAAAGAAGGACATCTGGCAGATTTAGACTAGACACACACTAACACACACACACACACTGAAACATGTAGGACAGGATATGAGTGATGGATCAGGGAGCGCCTCATCTCACTGCTCTCAGACCGAGACTAGAGGCAGGCAACACACTC
This sequence comes from Zingel zingel, assembly GCA_023566125.1. Classification (NCBI taxonomy): domain Eukaryota; kingdom Metazoa; phylum Chordata; class Actinopteri; order Perciformes; family Percidae; genus Zingel; species Zingel zingel. The sequence goes on along the minus strand of CM042321.1, from coordinate 30,742,864 downwards.
ATAACAGACGCACTCTATACAGACACACATGCATCTAGCCTACACATTTTGAAAATGTGTATGCTTCATCCACATGTCCTCTGTGCAACAGAACAACACAGCTCTGTGATGTCAATGAATTAAAGGCTTTAGGAAACGCTTCACATCCGTGAATGGCGTCCAACAGTGTTGTCTCCATCAAGGAGAGCTACTTAGCTTAGCATGCTGCTCGTGAGGCTAAAATAGGTTAAAGATACAATTTATTACACAAGCGTAGCAGTAGGAATTGGTTTCTGAGCTCCATGTTACTCCACATGGCAGCATGTAACATGCACATGAAATATGGCTGCAACAAGCTCAGCCTTAACTGCAGGGCTTCTTTGTGCAGCTGTCAATCACGCAGCCTGTCGATATGAGGCGCGGCGTCCATTAGCCTTACCATATGTGAACTTGTGTGTGTGTGTGTGTGTGTGTGCGTGCGTGCGTGCGTGCGTGTGTGTGTGTGTGGAATAAGCTCTGACATACATCCAGTCCGTGCACCTGGTTTCCTGGTTTAATCTGAAAAGAAATTGCTGATTGCTGAAACCAATACTCAGTTAGTTGACACACTGAAGATTACTTAACAATTTTGATAATTAATCATTTATAGCATGTGTTAAGCTCTCTGTATCTGCCTTTTTAATCACCCGCTTTTTCAGCTTTAGTCTCTTCAGGTTGCATGGTGAAAATGTTACATACCCTGCCTTTAACTAATAGAGACTTTGGTTACTCTGAGTACAGATATTATATACTTGCTATGTGTTGACCTTTTATCATCAGACAAGATATGTTTTTTTATGTATGTGAGGGCTGAATGCTGTTAAACACACAGTCCATTGTCACATATAAATGTAATCAAATCTCATCCCAAAGGCAGAGCTAAGCTACTTTAACAATCGCTATTTGCATCAATCCATATGTGGCACATAGCTGTGAGGAGGGATGTGTATTAGAGGAGTTGAAAAGGAAACCGTTACTCATCTGCTCCGATCTTCATTAGGCCTTCTTCTTCATCTTCTTTGTAGGATGTGAATGGATGCACAGCCGTGGACGCTCTTTCATCCTCCACAAAGAAAGCGTCTTTACATCAAAGACTGTTTGCTCCTGTGTTCCCAGCACCACCATGCTTTTCTTTCTGTTTTTCAAACTGTAATGCATGATTTTACTGCTTAATGCCACCAAGAATGTTTTGTTTATACCTCAAATATAATGTGGGCTTAGTCATTCAAAGAAAACAGATATACATCTGATGTATTTATTTTCCCAATATGTTATACAATGTGATTCTTATTTGTACAATTATTGAAGGTAATAAAGTAGAAAACATAGAAAAATACATTGTAATGATAAATATGTGTATAATGGGTTGACACAAACACAAACACACACATACACACACATATATACACACACACACACACACACACACACACACACACACACACACACACACACACACACACAGTATACAGTAAGTTGCAGCTGATCAGAAGGAGCTTACATGTATTACAGTAATGTGAGCAGTTATGTGGATGACCCTATCCTCCCTGGTTGACGTCCAACTCCTGTTTCTAGAAACCTTTAGTGCATCCGGTGGCGGTGGAGCACTCACAACAGCTAACACTATCAAAAACATTGTTTTGAGGTACCAAATTCTCATTGGTTTAACATAAATTAATTTAATTCGTCAGAATTTTCTGAGATTTACGGAAACAAGAAACAAGAATGAATAATTCAAAGAATATAAACTAAATAAATTCATTTAGGACAACAGATTTGTAGTTTGCAAATCAAACGAAGGTCTTGGTTTATTATTTGAGTATAGTTGCATAAGCATAAATAGTTGCCTTGCCAACTGAACATAACAGAAAGCATCTATTAGGCTGTCCAGGCGCTGCAGATACATAACGCTGTGTGTGGCGATGGGGTTGGGCTGCCTGTTGCAGAACAGCATCTCCCTCAGCTGACTGGGGGGAAAAGTGAGGATGGAGAGACGCAAATTCACCCTCAGACCTAACCTCCGTCTTTCCCTGTCTCTCGCTGGCTTTCTCTCTGCTCGTCTGTCTCTCTCTCACACAGTCGCCAGCTGTGCGGCTGCTTGTAACCGAAAGTGTACAGCATCTCAAATACATGACCAGGTACTTTGTTCATTTGTATCATACATTTATTTCCTACACTTAAAAACATTTCCTGAGCTAAGAGGCTTCATTGATTCAGTCTACAACCCTTCGAGGCATCCTTCCCCCGTATGCATCTTCTACTCATCTTTCTTTTCATTCCCATCCCTTTCCTCTGCTCTCTCCTTTTATTACCACTCTTCTTCCTTCCTCCCCCATATCTCTTTCTCTCTCCCTTCCTCACTTCCTTGTTTCCTTCCTTCCTCCCCTTCCATGCTCATCCCTGAAACCTCAACGCACAAGAGAGGATGTAGTGAGGCGAGACCTCCCATCGGCGGTGGGAAAAAAAAGGGAGAGACCATCAGCCGGCAGACGGAGGGATGCAGCAAAGGTATACGTTGGAAGGTAGCAATATAGGCCTGCTCAGTCTTCCCTCCCTCCCTCCTCCCCTCCCCTGTGCCAGGGTGGTATGACCTGCTGGATTACAAAACAGCCCTCCCATGTGTCTGCCTGCTCTCTGTGCCAGCCGAGAGACAGCCATACCGAGCTGCTGGAAGAGAGAGGGATGAGAGAATGAGGATGGAGAAAAAGGAAAGAGGGAGAAATTGAAGAAAAAGAGTAGGAGATGGAGGGGAAGTATGAGAGTAAGAAAAGAAGGAAGAAAGAAAGAAGGAAGTGGGAAACAGTAGAGGAGGACAGGAGCAGGAGAGAGAGAGAGAGAGAGAGAGAGAGAGAGAGAGAGAGAGAGATAGTTTTGAGGGAGAGTGAACATACTGTAGATGAAGGCGCTGTCAGAGCATCAGCCCTCAGGGACTGCCCGGGGTAAGTCACACACTGCTCTGCTACACATGCATGTGCATCGGATATATACACACTCATTCACTGATTTACAGACCACAGCATCGTAATGTATGAGCACTATTTTCTACAATCTTTGGTGTGTAGAGAGAAAGTATATTTCTCGGGATGATAATGGCTCCAGTCAGATTAAAAGGTTCTACACTGGTGAGTACAGCTGTTCTGATCAGGCCACACCTGCAGGTCAAAGGCTCCACTCTGCTTTAAAAGAAGGAGGAGCTGAAAGGTGTCGCATTCATAGCTGGACTTCTGCTCCAAGAAGTGGTCCTGACATCGTTTCCTGCACTTTGACATCCTGCATTTGTCCGTACTTCTCTTGGTCTTCGTTGGCCCTGGATAGGACAAGGTGGGCCGATGAGATGAGATGAGATAAGAGAGCCCAGTCGTCCAGGGAAACGGATAATGGCGCAGAAAGTGAGAGGTTGAGCTTTGGCTGTGTGGAATCAATTTCATATGATGTCTGACAGGCTGTCAGGGAATCATTACGCAACCCCCAGAGACAAAGAGATGCTTTAAGAAGCTGTGTTTGTTTGTTTGTGTGTGTGTGTGTGTGTGTGTGTGTGTGTGTGTGTGTGTGTGTGTGTGTGCGTGTGCGTGTGTGCGCGTGCGTGCGTGTGTCTGTGTGTGTGTGTGTGTGTGTGTGTGTGTGTCTGTGTGTGTTTGGGTTGTACTTCTGCTGGAATACACACTGAAGTGCACACACATTCCTGCAGCACACAATGGTCCTCTCATTTCTGCACACAAACAGCGCAGTTTGGAAAATAATGGAACAGTGGGCCCTAAACCTGGTTAGGGAATCTTCTGCTGGTGTGAATGTAGATCCGGTTGGTGGGAGGAAGCATGAGGAGAGAGATGGAAGAGAGCAGGGTCTCAGGAGGACAGCTGGGGGACAGAGGTCGTCATGGTGAGGGGGTCGTCATGGTGAGTGGTTGTCATGGATATTTTGGGGCTCACCTGGTCTGAAGAGACCATTGTGATCCTTTTCGTCGTCATGTTCGTTAAGTGTCTGCTGCACAGAAAATCATGAGACAAAGTCATTCTGCGGGAAATGTGCAAACAAGGCGGGGTCAGTGTTTTTACTTTGTCTGAAAAAAACTTCTGCAGCTGTTGACGCGTTAACGCTCATTTGTTTTGTAAATTTCATTAATGAATCCATTAACTAAATGGAATTCTGCACCAATTCTGGAATTCAAGGCAGTGCCGTTTTTTGTTTCATTAAGTTTATAAATTCTTCATTAAGAGACACAAGTACGTGTTTAACCCTTTACAGAAACACACGGCTCCGTTTGAACGTCTGCGGGAAAGATTTTAACATCTGATCTCTTTTGATTGTTTAGGTTGCATCTGGAAAGTGAAATATCAAACATGTTTTTAAATGGTTTTGGGCTCAAAATCTCGGTGTGTGTGTGTGTGTGTGTGTGTGTGTGTGTGTGTGAGAGCACACCGCAAAACATTAGAATATCTCTCATTCGTTCATCTTATTCGACTGCTGCTTCATACATTCATCAGCTGTGTGATCTGATCAGAGTTTGCGAAATGCTGTATATGTATTTAAAAATCAAAAAAGGTTGATATCAAAGCAGCGGTCCTCAAAAAAATCTATGTCCACAATTCAATGAGTTCATTTTGATTTGATGAGCAGTACAGTAGTTGTGCTGAATGCTTGGTCATCCCTCCCCGTGTCGGCACATGGCTGCCACCTCAGCCTGGCTGTGCTGCTCTCTCTGTACAGTGAATAATGTGAGGATTCAGCAGCAGTGGCTCCTTTTTTAGGTTTCATATGAGCACTGACAGTGGCCCTGTGGCTGTGTGTCAGCTGGATGAAGGCGAGCAGTGCAGGTTACATACTGTACGGTGTGCATGCGTGAGGGCCACTGGGTGGGGCAACGTGAAATACACAGGGATCTTATCAGCTGATATTGTCTGTACAGTATGTTACACAAACTGACAAAAATACACACAAACGCCTCTACTGAGTGTGTGTGTGTATGTCCATATATTGGTATGTTTTATAGAAACCGTTCCTTATCTTGGCTGTGCTGAAATACTTTAATACATCATATTGATTCCTTTTTTCAAACTTTCCTGTCACTCAGTATTTAAACCCGGTTAGTTTTATACTTTGTGTTTCAAAGTGTTTTATGAAATATCACATTTTATTTCCCAAATTATTTTTATTCATTGGTACAAAAGATGTCAGATTTCTATTGTTTGAATGAAACAGACACCTGAGTGAATAAAACAGTTGCCAGCTGTTTTCTACATCTGCAGCTTTATTTTATAAAACAGGAGGAGTATAATAGACAGGAAGGAGTAATCTAAATTACTAATAGCATTGCTGGATCAATTTAAATATGTACTTCTAAGTGATCGTAAGACATTTTCATCGGTGAAAATCTGATTGTATTGTGTACGTTCAGACAGCAGATGAGGAAGGGTTACTTTCCAAGAGTTTCCCTGGGACATTTATTCCTCACCTTAAATGAAACTGAAGCAATATTCTAACATTTTGTAAAGAATGGTCCCCTGAGCTGTCAACTGCATAATGTGGTTTTACACACAAAGCTAGTAGGTGGACTGAGTTTTCTCAAGCTACTGTTTCCTTAGTCAAAAATGAGGTTTCCTGCTCGTTATGTTCCTCAATTATTAGCAGTGATAACATCACAAGCCCTGAAGGAACTTCCTGTGTTGTGGAAATGACTTTTTTTTTTTTTTTTTTTTTAAGTATGCACTACATGAAACAATGGCAATGTAACTACTTATTCACAAACAAGCCATGGGGCTAGCATTTTAAATTTAAGCCAGTTGAGGCGGGCAGACATGGGTAATGCTGCGTAATGCAGCCTTTAATACCACCCTGCTGCATGAAATACATATAAGTCAAATAACTGTAAAAATGTAATGAAAAAACAAATAATTCCCCTTCACCAGCAACATAAGGCACACATTAGACCATGTGTCATTGGCCATGTGTGTGTGTCACTTTGTTCTACATCACAGAGTCGATAACAAAGACAGTCTAATTTAATTAGATTTTTAATGAGTGTTTCAACAAATCTGTACTCTGCAGCGAGCACTGAAACATGTTGTAAAATTGTTTCAATTTCATTGCTGTGTTAATCACGAATGTGACTCGTTTGCACCCTTTTATTTGAATTAATTACATATTTGAAAACGTGTTTAACTCTATTAAGGAAGCTGTCGGAGCATTTCAGTGGAAGTAGTTAATTAAAACAATGTAAAATATGATTTGCAGAGAATCAGATTTACAGCACAAAGGGAAATATCCTAAGGATATCAAACACATGTGCACATTAACAAATAAGAAGAACATTTTCAACAATAGCTGACCTGCTGAATATGTGCAAGTGGTGTCGAGAACGACAGCCTAATTAGTTGGACAGATTGTTGATGTCACTCCAATAGAATCCTGAGCTTACAACCTTCTGTTTTCACGTGGACACACACACACTTAGTGAGATTTACTGTCTGCATATTCAGAGAGTAGAGTGCTAAGTGGGCGACTGGGCTGGACTCAAACACCGGTCAGCAGAAAATAGCCCAGAGCCGCCTGGTTCAGAACAGCACCACTTCTCATATAATCCACCCCCCTCCCCCATACGCACTGGGACTAATGTTTCCTCCCCAATGGCTGTGCAGAGCAATGAGTTGTGTGACACACACACACTATGTGTCACGGTGTGTTAGAGAGGTAAGTAACAAGGCTTGGACCCAAATGCAGTTCAGTTCGAAGAAGAGAATTTATTAACAAAAAGACTACAACAAAACGTGTCCAGAACTGGTACAGCAAAATAAGTACCAAACACCACAGGGAATACAGCAACAGGAAAAAACAACTCATCCACAAAACCCTAAACAGCACACAACAGCAAACAATAGTCTGACAAGAGACAAAGACAGAACAGAACTAAATACACCAGGTAACGAGGACTAACACAGGACAGGTGACACAACAGGTGAAGCAAATCAGGGTGGGGCAGAACAATCAAAAAAGGCGGGAAACAAACAAAGACAGGAAAAAGCTAGACAAGACAAGGGAGACAAGACAGACTACAAACTAAAACAGGAAACAGAACATAACAGAAAAACAAGACTACCACAATAAAACAGAACAAAATACCCAGACCCTGACAGTATGTATGAATTCATGCACAGGCCTTGTGTGTAATAATGCACACATGCACAGATGAAAATTAACATCAGACATCACATGACATCATGCACACATGCAGTAGAGACACCACATGCTCATCAGATTATCACATGATCACAGTCTGTGTGTGTGTGTGTGTGTGTGTGTGTGTGTGTGTGTGTGTGTGTGTGTGTGTGTGTGTGTGTGTGTGTGTGTGTGTGTGTGTGTGTGAGTACTCCTACATATTTCCATCCAGACATAGCTACATATCCTTGTGGGAGGGGTTATGAGAACAATGATGGGTTTTCGTTTCTCCCTCCTCGCACACTGTGTGTAAGCGCATGGTATCACATGTTTGATGACTTTGTGTGTGTGTGCGTGCGTGTGCATGCGTGTGTGGGCGTGTGTGGACTCTCACATGTGGCTGTTGAACTGAAAGGTAAGCGCTTTTCTTGTTCTTCCTCTTTCTGTTGCTGGATTCCTTCAGTAATTGGCTGCATTGCATTATCACATTTAGATTTATTATATATGAATATTATTATTCTTCTGTCTCTTTATGATTGGATATTTGAATTCTAACTATCAAAGTGATGGATATTAACTGTACGTTCATATTTCTTTGTTCCCCTTGCTTGGCTTACACTCAGCGCTGCTAACCTTTCTCTACTTTGAGCACTTTGGTACTTAGTGGCTAAGCAGGTTATAACACATTAAAGAGCTTATTGGCTCAGAGTAACTCCATCATCCACACCTACCATGTGTCATGTGTCAGTGTGATGTGTGTGTGTGTGTGTGTGTGTGTGTGTGTGTGTGTGTGTGTGTATGTGTGTGTGTGTGTATGTGTGTGTGTGTGTGTGTGTGTGTGTGTGTCTGTGTTGGCTGCGACAAACCCTCAGAGATACCCTCAGTCCCACTTTGTCAAAACAGTTTATGACAGGGTTCCCCGAGGATACACCCTCCATTTTTTATTGTCTTCCCACGCTCAGCTCACACTCACACACACACACACACACACACACACACACACACGCACACACACACACACACACACACACACACACACACACACACACACTAACACAAACACCCATATGGAGAATAAAATGCAGTGCATACTGCATGTATGCATCCTACACAGCAGCAGCAGCAGCATATCAACGTTATCTCCCACCAGAGAAGCTGTAATGGGTGGTAAACCTTCCATTGTAATCAGTTGCTGGCTAATATTAGCTCCTGGCTGTGTGTTGGATGACATCTGAGAGACAGAGAGGGAGAGCAGGAGGGAAAGGGGGGGGGGGAGACCGAGGCATTGGAAAGAGAGGAGGGTGAAAGGTAAGGGGTCATGGAGATGAGGTGAACGCATTAAAATGAAGGAGAAGAACAGCAGAATGAAAGCTGTATGAGCACAAAAGATGGAAAATGAAGGAGGAGAGCTGTGGAGTATATTCTCACGCCTGATGCTCCCTGCAGACAACACCCCCCCCCCCCCCCCCCCCCCCCCCCCAAAAAAAGAGCAGACAGGCAGGCAGACAGACAGACAGACAGACAGGCAGGCAGGCAGACAGACAGACAGGCAGACAGACAGGCAGGCAAGCAGGCAGGCAGGTGGAGCGGCCCTTTGTTTGACATATAGCCGCACACAAAGGCAGGCAGACCTGAAATAGCGTTGCAGAGCCAACTCTCATGAGGACCACTTCTGATTGGCTTAAACTGATGCTGGAGAATACTACAACCATCAAACAATGCTTTCGGTTCAAAAGAAAATGTGTCAATGATTTTTTTGAATAAAAAGAGAGTGTATGAACTATTTTGAC
>CM042321.1:30701404-30728904 GCA_023566125.1 Zingel zingel | reverse complement strand
AGAGGAAAGAGCTAAACTGGAGCTGTTGTACAGAAAAGCGTACAATCTGAATCAAAATATGAATTAAATACATGTGTAATGAATCTAAAGCTATATACTGTATATATACTGTTTGTTGTTAGCATTTTCCATCAACCTACACACTTATGCTCATGTGAGTCACCCTGTACATCCCTCCCTGTGTACTGTGAGAACAAAAGTATCTGTTTGTTGAGTCAGGGGTGGTTCGGAGGCAGCAGTGGGGCTGAAACTCATGTGACTCAGCTGAAACAGGGCATGAAAGCTGAAAGCATGAAAGCCGATTATCGGGCTGGTGTGTCTTCTACTAAAGCCTGGTTCACACGGCAGGATAATTAGGCCGATTTTAGCACCGATTCACCCCTTCACCTCCGATTATCGTAAAATAATCTGATAAGATATTCCTGCCGTGTGTGGTGTGTTAAGACTGCTCTCGTCTGCTCGGAAGGACGTCGGGACCGCTCAGATCTAAAATCGGGGATATCCAACATGTTGGATTGTTTTGGCCTGATTTCTCCAAGGGGGTAAGCTTCCCCTCGGACCGCAAATCTCCTATGGCGCCATTTTGATGCTACAAAGCAATCACCCGACGTTGGTATCCCATTGACTCCCATTCATTTTGACGTCACTTTGACAGCGAATAACTTTACATCTGAAGCGTTTAAAGATTCTATTTGTCCATTGTTCATTTCTAAAGAAACATGACAATGTATAAAAGGCTCCATTACCTTGTATATCACGTTATGGCTCCGTAGCAGACGTTTTTGTAAAAATAGGCGAACGACTGTGTCATAACCACGCGACTTACTGTCGCATAGTAAAGGAATTACCGTATAGTACAGGAGAAGCTCGCAGGCAGTTTCGACTTACATTAGCTGTTTAAGTTTAATTACTAATGTTAACTAGCATTTTAGTTAGCAATAATTAGCCTGTGCCTATGTTATCTCCTTACATATACCTACACTCTCCGTCTCTGCAAGATTGGGAATGATTGAGATTTCTCTTGGCACAGCTACCAGAAGACTTACAACTTTCAGACACGTTGCTCACGTCACATTTACATCATCTCTCTCAGTTGGAGGCTGCACAGTAATGCCCAGCACTCACCGAAAAACTGCTTCTTAGGGCCTTCACTGGTCTCGGTCCAGAGCAACGGGATCTGTTGGTCCATTCTTATATACAGTCTATGGATTTCTCCTCGTGTGTGGTGTCCCCCGGGGACAAGCGAGCACGCAGCCTGTGGACTGTGGCATGTAGCCAATCAGAAAGCGAGGTGACGAGGCGGCGAGGAAAGCACCGGGAAACAAAATCACAACAGCCGGCGGCATGGCGCTGTCTCCACTTCTTTGACCATCGCCTTTTCTTTTGATAACGTTTTTTTCCGGTTAAAAACAAACTATAAACTATCGCCACTGCATCCTCTTCGTCCGCCATGATTGTTTACTCTGAAGTCACGTTTGATCTCGAGGGATTTTGTGAGATTTCCCGTCTGACCTGGGAATGCTCGGGAGTCAAATCGGTTCGTGTGTGATGTCTTGATTTTGCCGTGTGCTGCGCACCACACACTGTACGACCAGAACTGTTAGACCCGTGATTTTTTATCGCCGTGTGTGGGGTCTCTCAGGATTGGAAAATCGGCCGACAATTTTAAAATCGTCCCGTGTGAACCAGGCTTAAGTAGAAGACACACCAGCCCGATAATCGGCCGTCGGACCGTCTGGCGAGGTCGGTGACTCGAGTCTGTTCAGTGTGTTCCATGCCGTTGTCCGTCCGAGGAGCCGTCGGCCTTCATTTGGGCCGACACAACATGTTCAGTCGGAGACAGGGCAGTCGGGACTCGCCCGGAAATGGGGAGCGGATGAGCCTCTCAAAATCTGACGGAAATCTTTTAAATTGACCTTTGTCAATCTGAAATGAAGACAGATTCAGAAACTGCATGGCCTATTTCTCGCTTAAAATGTTTTCAGAAACACGTTTCGGTGAACTTTTTTAGTACAATATGAGATCGTATTCTGAACAAACCGCCATGACAGTCTGGCTGTGAATTTCCGGAGAAAAAAGAACCACGTGACGCGTTTGTCCAATCAGCTGCCGGTTTTCATTTTCTGGGAAATAATCAGACTGTTAATGGAAACAATACAGAGCAGCGTCGCCTGCTGCTATGGCGACGTATTACGCGCAGAGCGTACGCTCAAGTCCGCGTCGCCTCAGTGTGTTCTGAGGCATTTTTTGGACCTCTGGGACCCGACTGATCAGTCCGACTGCCTTTTATGCCGACGGTCGGCCCGTCTGGTTGGTGTGTCAGGGCCAGACTCAAGGAGCTCTGTTTAATGTTAAACTCATTGGAAATGTACTTTGGTCATTTGCTTTCCCACTTTTTCCTGTAAATAAAAATAAGAATTTCCTATAAAGCAGCCAGTATGTAACTTCCTACAAATGGCTTTGTCATTTGGAAGTATAATTATAAGGGTTAGTGTTGGTAAGTGCTCTCTCGTTATAGTTTTTTTAATAACCTAAAATGGAGGGCAATTCCGGCGCAAAATGAATGGCGGCCGCATGTAAACATTAACGCTACTGTCTTTATAATCTATCTTTGTAATAAACTGTCTGTACACTTACAAAGTTATCAATGCTCGGTTTACATGTAGGGACCCTCATTATGCTACCGTTTAAGTGTGGTTCTATTTTGAGCCTTGTTAGTGGTGTAGAAATAGTGATTTACCCTGTGCCCCGAAAGCTAGCGTTAGCAGCTGAACACCGACTTGCGATAGCTTGTTTTAAGCTACAGACACATTCGATTAACATGAAAACATATCCCAGAGAACGGTCGACCAGGTACACATATGTTATTAACCCCCAGGTTCATTTTGCGCCGGAATTGTCCTTTGAGCACACAACACTGAAAAGTGAAGTTGTTAATGACAGGGAAGCATAAGCAGCTGATGGGTGGATAGTAAACCACTGTGGCGCATTAACTTTAGTTACAGATGAATAAAGAGAGTAAAAGCAGCGGGTCGCTTCATATCTGGAGTTACTGTGGTTAAAGAATGGTGGGAAAGATCAATTACGTTCTAAGACTTGTTGCAATTTCCTAGATATTACAGTAATGGCTGCTTATGGAGTCCACCAACCTATGCGTCAGTGGTTCCCAACCTGGACCTGGACCCCAACAAGGCGTCTCTAAATGAACCTCAGATTCTGATTAAGTGGGGAGGAATGATTCTGATTCTGACTAAACAATTGAAATTTATTTCCAAACATTCCTCTAATGGACAATTATAGACATCATTACATATACAAATGCAAACTTAACTTCTTAATCTGTCCTGCAGAACTACTCCCACAATTGTGACCTACTGTACACAGCATCGTGGCCTCTCTCTAGGATGTAGGCCTACAGTTCCTGCCTGTATAATCTATGAAGTATGAAAATGGAATCTGCCTCCAGCTGAGGTGCCAAGCATGTCAGGGCGTCCTCTGGAGGGTCGCTGGAGATAAAGCGAGAGATAAAGTGAATTTAGGGTGCTGAGTTGATTCAGTGTGATGATCCTGCCTCCATCTGCTCATGACTCACTGGATTCAGTTTGCATCTGCACCCTTTTGAAGTATTTAGCAAATGACATAATTGCATAAATGCATCAATACAATTATAGCTACACAACTCACACATGCAGCTCCTTGTGGGATTAATCATTTAATCACTATCTGAGGGCCTTTATCTTCCATAATTTTTACATTGGGATTAATACAGCCTTCACCTGGCTCCATCAGCGATGTGATATTGCAGTCTTATTGCAGATCCTATCATTTAATGTGGCCTGGAAATGACTCCAGCCACGGCGTAGCCCGAAGGTACTTACCTCCCATTCAAATTATTGGAGGTAGTATTAGTGACACACATTTGGGGATGCAGAGCCTCCGAGTTCATGTGGAAGCTAATTACGAAAAGCAACACTGTAATAGGTGCTTGTAATTGGGCACCACTGGCTCTGCAGATGACAACACACACACACGCACACACACACACACACACACACACACACACACACACACACACACACACACACACACACACACACAGAAATGGGATGCTAGCAGCACCTGCAAGGGAGGAGAGATGATGGTGCAGTTCTGCAGAGGTGTGTGTGTGTGTGTGTGTGTGTGTGTGTGTGTGTGTGTGTGTGTGTGTGTGTGTGTGTGTGTGTGTGTGTGTGTGTGTGTGTGTGTCATTGTTTCTCTGTGTGTCTGTCTCTCTGTCTGTCAGCTGGTTCAGTGCCGCTGCAGTGCGCCACGCCTGCCAAACATCTTGTCTGAAAGGGAACCCAGGCTTGAGTTTTCACTTCTCTCTCTCTCTTTTATTCTCGGTCTCTCTGCAGCTACAACACAACAGCTCCCCTCCTCGCCTCAGCGACCCCACGGCCTTGCCTTGCCTTTGAAGTGAAATGCCACTAACAAAGTGTTAGTCCGTCTCTTACAGTCAGCACCAAGCTCATTGGTTTCTACTGAAGATGTAAGTCTTTAAAAACACTCACAAATATATTGTTTCATGATTAAAAAGGCTCAGGATATAGATGGGTACTGTAGTTTTGATGAGTTTGCAGTAAACCACTTAATATAGTTTAGGGTAGTTTTATTTTGGATCGACAACGGTTTATTTACCGGATAGTGGAGATAGAGCTGGACATGAGACACTAGGGTAGTTTAAAGTGCTCATATTATGCTTTTTGGCTTTTTCCCTTATATATCTTTTTTGTGCATGTTATAGGTTTACAAAGTGAAAAAGCCCAAAGTCCACCCCAAAGGGACTTACCATCTCCAACAGAAAACACTGTTCACAAACTGCTCCAAACAGCTCTATTGTAGTCCAGCCTTTACTTCAGAGACAAACATGGTCACATTGTAACACACATTATAATGCTCGCCTAGCTGCTAGCACGGCACGCCCTCAAACCAAGCTAGTTAGATCAGAGGTCCGCAGAGTTCAGATAGTTGTACCAACATGTCCAGGAGACGGTGCAGAATCAAAATGTTACTTGTTCCAGTCTAGGTTGCGAAGCTGGTTCGGGTTGTTCTGCCTGTGTTTCAGGATCAGACTCATGTACGGCTGAGCTGTAGCCATGGTTACCAGCTGAAGCGGTTTTGTTTTGGATCATACTAGCTTGCTTGTCAGGGCCCGTCCTACTCTGCTTCTGACTGGCTAGTAGTCCTTATCTAGGTACTGAGCATGTGCGACTCCCAACAAAGATGGAACAGAAGTGGGATGTCTAAACATAGCTAAAACAGAGAGCTCAACACACAGGGTGAAAAGAGGAGCTGCAGCAATTTGCAGTACAACAAAAATATGGTGTTTTTTGAAAATCTAAACCTATTCTTTTACAACCTCTAAATACAATTATGAACCTGAAAATGAGCATAATATGAGGTCTTTAAGATAAAATTGGTATGTTTTTTAAAATAGAGTAAAAAGTACAATATTTAGTGGAGTACAACTATAAAGTAGATTCAAACTGAAATACTTCAAGTACAATAACCTCAAATGTGTATTTAAGTACTGTGTGACCTTATATTATAATCATCTGTATATAAATTCATTGGCATGAATACTTTCAAAGCATATGTATAGGACTGTACAGTTCACTACTTTTTTTTAATTCATATAGCGACTTAGCATTACATCTACGCTGTATCTATTTTGTCCTTTCAATGTCGCCTATATTTCGATTTCATTGCACAATTTCATGTCCCATTTTGTTCCATATTTCATAGTTTCACCTTTAAAAAAGGCTCAGTCATTTCCTGAACCATCATGTTTGATCAAACGTCATACACAGAAAGGAACATTGTGCTTATGTTGGGGAATATTTTCTGCACTGGATTTAAAACACATTTGGTGCTCTAGTGAGTATTTCATGCTTTGATAAACACACAATACTTGAAAAAGTATAGAATATCATCCTTTAAGGCAAGGTTTTATGTGTGTGTGTGTGTGTGTGTGTGTGTGTGTGTGTGTGTGTGTGTGTGTGTGTGTGTGTGTGTGTGTGTGTGTGTGTGTGTGTGTGTGTGTGTGTTCAGTGCCACAGAGAGTTTGGTAGCAGCCCATGCAGAGCGGCAGACACAGACTTGTGGCTTCTTCTAATGAGCAGACTGCTGTTGGTCTGCCGTGGGGACCTTGACACACCCTACAAGATTTGATGAACTAATTAAGCACTAAAAGTTGCCTTCTTACACAAGAAAGTCAAGATTTCTACAGAGTACAAAGAAAACTACTGGCAGTGTTTCATCCCTGACTTTGGGTTACAATGTGGTAAGGGCTGTGGCTGGTTCAAGTTTGGACTATAAGAAAGAAACAATCTGCTATTTACATTTACATAAATTATTCTTCCTGTTGCTCTGCCACTGTCCTGATGGACCTGGAGATACTGTCATCATCACTTTTTTTCGACATGCTATACTATGACTTTTCTATCAACATTTTCAACATACTATACTATGACTATTTTATACCTTTTTCACATACTATACTATGACATTTTTCGACATACTATTACTTTTTTCGGCATACTATATTATCAGTTTTTTCGTCATACTAAAAAATTACTATTCCGTCACTTTTTTGACATACTATACTGTAATTTTTTTCAATATACTATGACTTTTTTCGATACACAATACTGTGGCTTTTTTTCGACATACTACATTATTACTTTTTTATCACTTTTGTTTGACATTCTATACTATGACTTTTTTATCACTTTTTGGCATACTATACTGTGATTTTTTTCAATATACTATCCTATGACTTTTTTCGATACACAATCCTGTGACTTTTTTCGATGTACTGTACTTTGACTTTTTTATCACTTTTTGGCATACTATACTATAACCTTTTTCAACATACTATACTATGACTTTTTTTTGACATACTATGGAAAGTAAATGTGGATTGTTCCCATGCTGATTTCGACTGTTTGTGCAAACAACTGACGAGCCAGTTGTTTGCACAAACTTTTCCAAATGAGAGCTTGACTTCTGACTTTGCCTTGCATGAGTAAAGTCTGTGTTGGCAGTCAACTGGGCTGCAACCAGGGCGCCCTCTCTCTGGCCTTGATGCCCTTCTGCCCTCCGCTCTCTGCCTGGTTAGTTTTTTCTTTCTACTGCCTCTCTCTGCCCTCTCCTGTCAAGTCAGAATGTTAGAACATATACTGTACTTAATTTGTCAGCAGTAACATAATCAACACCAATAAAATGCAAGCGTGAGAGAGCTCTCTTCTGACAGAAGCTTCTGATAGAGAAACATATTAAAACAGGATAAAAACATGGAATACATCAATTAGGACCAATCCTATTGGAATCTTTTCTTGAAAGTACAAATCAAGTCTGCTTAATGTAGTCGCTTCATTTCATGCCACAGACATTAAAACGTATGGCTTTTCTAAATTATCCAGTTGTGCAAGATATTAAAGTACTGGAGAGGGGTGGAATTAGGGTCCCCTTGTATGATCAGCCAGTGTATATAACTATATATCCAAGTTACAGGTGACAACCTTGGTCTTCGTTGTTTTGCCGAATCATTCACTCCGACTTTCAGAGGGAATGAAGATGTACCCAAGATTGTTATGCAAACTCAAATTCAGTGAATGCAGAACAAATGCATTCCCTATGTGATAAAAGGTCTTGCATTCTAGATTCCTTGTGATACCTCAATACATGTGAACATTCATCTGTCGATATTATGCATGGTATCTTGGGGGGAGTGGCATTACATTATATTGTGCATTGTACATGTATTCTTTAGATTAGACCACTTTTGCAGCATCATTTCTGTAAAGAAATACTGGGGCTGTGACATAGCTGAGACTTTTCAGGTATCAATTGACACCAAGGTTTTAAATGTTAGAAGGGCCAAACACCATGGAAATATGTATCTGCTCCGTAGCAGGGTAAGCACTGAGTTTGGAGGGTTATCCCCTGAAAAGCGACTAAACTCTGGGATAACAATTGCCTGTGTGAAAGGGAGCTAATGGAATTTGCGTCACGAATTTGTTGTCCAATCACATGCCTTCTTTGTCACATTATCAGTGCATGCATGTGTGCTTTATGTTTACATCATAACAGACTGTGGTGCTAATGGTTTTAGAATTCTCCGTGAAAATGGGATCTCTCTCTGAGCAACTAACATACGGAGGGGAGGATGGACCCTACCTTTACTTGGTTGAAGCTTGAATAATCCACTAACAAACTACCTAAGACCACCCAAATCTGTGTTTTTATTGAACTATTCCTCCAGGAGTATCGCGCTAATGGCTTTAGCATTCTTCATTCACATGCATTAAAACTTGTTAGCATTTGAGCTAACATTAAATACTAACGTGAATAATGCAGATTTGGGGGATGTACCTGCAAGTAGCTTTGAAACCATGTCAGGCTAATTTGAATTCTCATGAGCTAATGTGCAATGTGCAGTTCATTGTTTCCCATGGGGGACATGATTGGAAGTGTTGTGAAGTTAGCTTGCGGGCTTTTCACATAAAGCCCTGCTAATGGAGACATTTTAACATTGCTGCATCCTGTTAAAGTTGAGCGCAAAATGAAGGCCGAGTTTAAAGATGGGTGTGGTCTGAGCAAGGACGCTGGTAGCAGGAAGGTAGAAAGTAGAAACAGGACACTTTAACAGGGCAAAACAGGGCATTGTTACTTTCCATCGCTGTAAAAATAAGAAGGAATTTCTCTGTCTGTACATCTTAAACAGCTGTATCAGTTAATTATAAAGATCCCATTACATCATGCCATCAGAAAGTCTTATTTTACACTCTCCAGGTTACACAAATGCAACTCACACAATCTCCAAATCAGCTGAATTCCCCGCGGATCCAGAGAGATGCTGGTTTGGCAGGCCGGCTGCTGTCAGCATCGTCTCTGTCACCTGTGCTGCTCGCCAGCCAGCTGCTCCTCCTGTGATAAGACCCCAGTTTATTATGGGGATGAAAATACTGGACTCAATCTGGCTGTCCGCCGATCACTGAGCCTCTCTGTCTGCTCACAAACTGAAGCTCATCTTCCTCGCTGTCAGTCAGGAAGCGGATGCAGCTCCTTTGTTGAACTCTTTTGTGTTTTGTACCAGCCGCAACAGTGATGCTGGTACTGTTCTCACCTTGAGAGTATTAACTGCTGTAGCAGAAACTACCACAGAGGAGGATGTGAGTACTTTGCCAGTTGTTTGTATTTCTGTTTCAGTCAGTCAGTCAGTCAGTCTGTCTGTCTGTCTGTCTGTCTGTCTGTGGACAGATTTTGTCACCGCAATTGTGTCTCAACCGTACAAGATGCAGACTCTTTACAGGTATGTAGTTAAGATCAAAGTGAAGCCTGAGTTAGAAGAAGGGTGTGGTCTGGGTTAGGGTTAGGTTGGGGTTAAAACGCAGCGCCCGTGATAGGCGCTACGAGAGGCACGGGCACAAGGCAAGGCAAGGCAAATTTATTGCAATGCAATGGGCTTCACACAAAAACAATGATAAAAAATAAATAAATAAAAATATGGAACTACATACAATTTTACCAATAGTAGAAAAAGTAAAATGTATATATAACAACAAAGAGTCCATTTAAAAATGTATAGATAAATAAATGAATAGATAAAGAAGACTTATAAAAACCAATGTGCAATAACTGCAGAACGCATCTGAGAAAAGCTTGGTCTTTAGCTTTGCTTTAAAAATGGTAATAGTTGTGGGGGGGGGTTATGTTCTCTGGAAGCTGGTTCCAAAGATGGACGCTATAGTGGTTAAAAGCTGCTTCCCCCTGTTTTGTTCTGACAGTAGGTTTCAGTAGTAGTTGCTTATGTTGTGATCTAAGGGGTCTTGGTTGAGAATATTGTTGGAACATGTCATGCAGGTAGTTTGGTCCCATCCCCTTCAGTGACTTAAAAACTAACAGAAGTGCCTTAAAATCAATTCTGTATCTAATCTGGAGCCAGTGTAAGGACTTTAAGATTGGGGTGATATGATCTGTTCTTTTTGTTTTAGTAAGGCTCATGGCTGCACTATTCTGTACCATTTGGAGTGGTTTTAAAGTCTTTTTGGGGAGTCCTGTTAAAAGCACATTGCAATAATCAATCCTACTACTACAAGGGAAGTTAGGGTTAGATCCGATTTGGAGTCCAGCTGGTGTGATCCCATCGCAATATAGTCTCTAGTTTCATTTACTTTTAATTTATTTTTACACAGTTGCTGTGAAGTAGCTTTAATTTCAATTCTACATGTCTGTTTCAATTTGCCAGACTTAAAGAATAAGTGATGGAAATTAGAGTCAAAATTGACTTTAAACAGGAAAACATCTGCTCAAGCAATGAATAGAACTTAAAATGGTGGCAAACGTCAATCAAAAGACTACGATTATATGGAGCATACATTTAATTTATGTATTTATAAAAAAGAATGGGACTTAATGAATGACTTGACTGAATGCAGCATCCCTGCCGCTTTCCCCATTTCTCAGAAGTGTCAGCCACCTTCATCTCGTCTCATTTCCCTCCATACAAAATGAATGGTGGTAAATCAATGATGCCAACGTGAGGTGCCGTCTGAATGAAAGATCTAAATGAAATGGGCAAGGCATGCACCATTGGGAAACAAACGGCTTGCTTTTATCCAGCAGCAGGCAGACTGTTTCTCTCTGTGTGAAAGCAGCGGGAAGGTGGATGGGGGGGTTCTGGGGACAGCAGTCTTAACTGGATGTAGCATGGCCCGAATCCTTCTTTTTTGGCTGCACTGAGAGAATATGTGGCCAAAGCTGCAGGCTGCCACTGAGCATCTGGATCTGAGGATCTGGATCTGAGGGTCTGGATCTGAGGGTCTGGATCTGAGGGTCTGGATCCGAGGGTCTAGATCCGAGGGTCTAGATCCGAGGGTCTGGATCTGAGGGTCTGGATCTGAGTAGCTGGCTGTTGGCCATGAAGCCCTGTCCAAAACAAGTGAGCCAGCTACCTTCACCATGCAGAGAACATTGATGCACATTCTGCAGTCTGGGTGCTAAAAGGCTCCACAGGTTAAATGTTAATTCTGGTTTATTACAACTTGCCAGTAGTGCAAGACGTATTCAGATCTTCTATAGAAATATGTCATGGTAAAATGTTTTAATGTAAAATCTTTCATTCAAAAGCCTAGTCAAGCATAGTATCAGTATATTAAGTATCCTGCAGCAGAATGACCCCTTAGGCTACAGTTAAAGGGGCTGTACTCAAAATACTGAAAATTAATTCATTACATATTGATGGATACAGAATGTGTGCGTAAAACATTCATACACACGGTTCAACTCAGATGAACTGTGTGTAAATGAGTATCACGACCTGCCTTTATTAAGGGTGTTTCAAGTGCTGTCATACAGAGCTGTACAAGGCATTTGATTATGACTTTCGCATACTTTCCCATCCTCTATGTATTTGGAGGATTTGACAAATGACTGTAGACTGAAGACAGAAGACACTGAACACAAAGCAGATAACACAATTCAAAGGATGGGTTGGGACACAAAATGTGCAATCGTTCCTGCTGCAGACCTGAAACAGAAATTATATGAGGCTGAGGGAGGTGTAGATCCGCTGCTAACCCAGATGAACATCTGGACTGGCTGCATGTTCATTGTCATAAACTCAGTCAATACATGAAAAAAGCATAAATAAATGAATACAAATTGTACGTTTGTAGTCTTAACTTCTTTAACATTTATTTTGTCAACTGAACATTGTGTTTTAGACTGTAGTAAACACAGACTTTTACCTAACTGTAAAAGACTTGCAGGATTAATTTATTTTGTACACCGTCCTGCAATAAATATATAAAACAAGCATCATGCTCACCTTGAGAATACATTGTCCTTCAGTTCCTGTGTTGAAGGAATGTTGTTTCAGGGGGAGTCAGAATATTGAGATGAATAAAACACAGAGGAAACCAACAGGAGAGACAGACAGACAGATACACAGACAGACTGGCAGACAGACAGACAGACAGACAGCTTGGTTTGAGACAGACACAGGAGGACTGGTTAAGTATGAAGAAGATTTGGACAGACATTATAGAGGTGTGAGGGACAAAGAAGGATTTGAAAAAATGTAGAAGGAATTTGAAAGGGATGACATCTGGTTCTTTGCTTGGATGCTGTGGGAAGAAAAGGATCATCTTCTGATCATTTCTAACATTTAGAGGCAACCAAAGGAGGGCACAGGAGCAATATGGAGTAATGTGGGTGGATGTGTTAGGATAGATGAGCTGTAAGGAAGATGATGGAAGAAAAGAAACTACTACACACTGAAATGAACACATACACAACGCAGATCTCTGCAGATGTAAGCAACTGAAGACAGGGACGAACGTTACTCACCGATCAATCACAGTGGAAATCAATGAAAGCTTTTAAATTAGCCATTACCCCAAAGCTTCACGCTCAGATCCTTGACTGTCTTCACCTTTACTGAAACTGTGATGCACTTCTTCAAATAACTCACTTTAACTGAGAACACACACACACACACACACACACACACACACACACACAAACTTTTTATTGTAACTTTAAACTTTGTGCTCCATCCCCAAGAAAAACAGCATGTGAGGCGAGTGGCCCTCCTTTATTTCCTTGCATGCTTTCGGCAGCCCTGAAGTGAAAAACCCAACAGCAGTTCACCTATTTTCTCCCTTCCTCGCTGAATTGTTTCTCTCCATTATGTGCAGTGACATTCTCTGTCTGAAGGACACTGGGTGTCGGCCAACAGCTTCCGCTGGGCCAGCCCAGCCGTTTAATTGAAACTGTGAAAGAATTCTCTTTTGGCACAAAAGCTTGAGCAGAAAGGCCGGCGAACCTGATAAAAAAGGGATTAGGAGAATGGCATTATGTTGAGTGTGACACGGCAGCTTGTGTAGGAATTAGTAAAGGCCTGAGCCATCCTGGATCGGTCAGGCAGACAGACAACCCAGTGGTTAATGGAGTGGTCAGAGGCTAAAACCAATTTCAAAACAAGAGCTGTGGAACACTGTGAACATTGTGCTCAACTCAGCAGCACTTTTTTTATTTCCTGTGCTGCCAGGAAATATTTGAAATGTTTTGAGGTGTTTAGCTCATGTAGGTGTCTCATTCATCTTTAATTGAAGCTAACTGTCTGCATAGATGCACACAAATAACCCTCAACAGCTCACGAGCATGACTCATCTCATCATTAGAATTGATACAGAACTTTCTGCATCAGGTGCAGTTTTCAGAAAATGTGATTTGTTAAATACTAAATGCCAATGGTGGAACTTAACTATATATACTTACCCAAGTACTACATTTAAAACTGCATCCTTCAATGTAATGTGAAGGATCATTACTTGACTCTGCATCCCCCCCTTCAGCCTTTTATTTTCCAAGCCTCAGTGTGCTCTCATCAACCTGCAGCAGATGTTTTCCAGCCAAACAGAGACCCTGAGCCTCTGTACACTACCAGCTCAGCACCATAGAGCTGGGGAACACTGTGAGCATTTAGCAGCTAAAGACCAACACTAAAGTGAAACATCAGGACTCTCAATGAACCGTCATGTTGCTGCGTGTCTGCTGGATGTGTCGGCCATATTGTAAGGTGGTCAAATGTCAGTGTTGCCTTCATCTTGTTCCGTTGGCCCAAAGTGGTCAAACAATCGACTGTAGTAATGCAGCTTTAATGCAGTACAGCTTTGAGGTACTTGTACTTGGGTATTGCATTTTATGCTGCTTTTTACTTCTATACTATTAACCTATAACAGAACTCATACTCATACTAACATATGATTAGCCTATGAAATACCACAAAACATTGTTTTGAGTATGTCAAATTGTCATTAGTGCCTGACCCAAGACAGACAGGATACATCTGGGAGGGGAAAGTGTCATCTCCACCAATTTAGTGACCCTCAGGTGTAACAATTCAATTACATAATATATAGGTACATAATATGACATGGTCCACTTCATGTAATAAATACTTAAGTGTATTTTGACTTGTAATTGAGTATTTTTACACAGTGTTGTTGGTCCTAAAGAATCTGAGTCCCCCACCACTGCCTCATACCAGATGTTGTCTATCTTTACTCCAATCTAAAGAAAAGGTGTTTTATTGTTATAGAATGACTCAAACTGATTGAACACAATTCTGTTATTTTAGATTACTTTATTTAGCTGAAAATACCAGTCCGACCTCCACAATCCTTCTCTTGATCATAAGACGACATCATGTTAAACTGAAGTGATACCCATATCACTGTGACATGGTTTCACTTTTCAGACACAGCGGGCTGCTTCAAGGTGGATTAAGGCGTGCCGCTGTGAAACCAGAGTTATTCTCAGCTCCATCACAGCCCTGTCCTCGATACCAAAGCGTTTTATAAATAGGCAACCAAATGGAGCACTGTTACATGTGAGGCCTGCCGTGTGTTGTACAGTCCCACTGAGGTCTGCTAAAGATGAGCACACACATCATTTCAGTTTTCAGTTTCCCACGTTCCCTGGGATTTATGTCCATGGCTCAAACACTCATTAAACACACCTTATTCACTTGAAAGCTAATGTTCCTGTTTGTGTCTTATTTTCTGCAGGTGGAGTCATGGTGTGTCATCAGCCTCATGTGAGTGAGCAGAGGAGAAAGCTGCTTTGGGGAAGGAGACGCCGTGCACTGCACCCCATGCTGCTGCCCCTTTTAGCCTCTCTGTCCAGTCAGGGGGTTTCTGGTTGGGAACCAGCTTCCCTACACTGCAGTCAGTGGTGGACATGAGTTTACTGCAGGTGAGTATTCTCCGTGCACTACTGCAGATTGATACTCTCTATCTTTGGCTTGTTTCTGTCCCTGAGTCGGCGGCGACGATGCCTCTGCGATAGACCCTAGTGTGTGAGTGTGTGCGGGTGGCGAGGGTCAGCTGGTGTTGTGAATCAGGCCGCTGAAGTGGTGACACGGCTTCTTCACAACACCAGGGCTCCTCCCCACCACTTCCTGCTGTCTGCGTGACACGTGTACACTCCTCAGATACTGCACATTAGAGTAAAGCCAATATGTGTCCATTCAATAGAAATACAGGTGGAGATGAGCCCTGTAATGATCTGTAACTGCTATCTGCGAAGTGTTATAACTGTAGGAAGTGGATACTGTATCTTTGTATTATTACCAGTGTCCACAGAATGTGCCAGCATTTCATTGCAAAAATATGTAATTTCATAATAAGCTTATTTTCTTTTTTGAAATGGTGTGACACAATGTCACAGATGCTCGAGCTAGTTTCACCTGGTGTTCTCACAGTAAAATAGGTGTCAGCATCTTGGAGTATGAAGGATATGACAATAGAAACCTGTGCTGCATGTCATACCCCTCTCTCTCTCTCTCTCTCTCTCTCTCTCTCTCTCTCTCTCTCTCTCTCCGAATCCTACATTTGAGACTAAATGGCTTGTTAAAATGTTTTGTACACAGTAGAGCAGATGCTTTTGGCTGAATAGGATTCTGACATCAGACAATGGCTGGATTCTGTCCAGACGTACAGCGACATCTGTCTGTCTATAGCTGCAGTCTTGGCTCTGAAATGAGTTCTTATAAGAGTGTTCAGTAAATGTTTGAGTGGTATATAAACACCTCGTGACTGAAGAAACAATATCACTGTCTTTGTCTCATTATTACTGTAACACTCATCAAGGGACATTTGGACACTTTCTGACATAATAAAAAGAACACAAATGTTGCAGTGTAGGCCTACAGCTTTTATTACATCACACACACTTACAGTAAAGACATAGATAGATAGATAGATAGATAGATAGATAGATAGATAGATAGATAGAAAGATAGATAGATAGATAGATAGATAGATAGATAGATAGATAGATAGATAGATAGATAGATAGATAGATAGATACATTTTACAGATGCAGATAAATTCAAGCTTAGCAGCACATAGAACAGTGGACGGAAGGAAGATAAAGTCACAGTGAAAATATGAAGCAGGCTTGTGTCAGAAGAGCTCGTCACACGCTGGTCTTCTTCAGCTGGGATACTTCATACAGGAAGGAGACGAATAACTTGGTTCCCTCGATATAGTTGTACCTGGGCGGGAAAAGTTAAAGCAAGGAAAGAGTTCAAAAGATGTTGGACTGGACGTTTCTGCACACTCACGGTAACAAAAGCATATATGGGCCAACATAAAGCCTTATTTACATCACTTTCTACAGATCTGCATCACTGTTCACAGATTTATCTTACATGAAATGTCTGTTCAAAATCCTGAAATGTTCTGGTGTACTGATGACGACCAAATGGAGTGGTTGTTTAGATTTAATATATATTGGCAAAAAGACAATAAGGTGCATTTGTTTAATTTATGTTGCTATTCTGGTATCTGGTCCTTTGTTATAAATAATGGTGTTGTGTAAGCCTGTTTGAGCTGGACAAGCTTTTTCTGTGTGTGCATGACACAATAATAAAATTATTCATTCATTCATTCATTCATTCTTCAAAGTCACAAACATGAAAGATCTAGTCCCTGTTCCGCCAGCCAGTAAGACTTCCACCACACTTTAAAGGTCTCACAGCATCCAGCGGGTGAACCCTGTCAGCCATCTGTTCTGTTTCTCTCTTCTCCAGAAGCTGATGTCACTTTCTCATTTTGGGTTAGTAGCATTGTTAATTTTTTTTTTCCTGTCCCACATTGATCCTACATACTGTCCCCTGCACATTCTTTATATCCTGAACTTTTGCACATCCCTCTACATTTTTGTACATTCTGCACTTGCCCAATTAATGCTCAATAGTTATATGTACAGTATGTATGCGTTATTTGATTCTGTATTCATTGTTTGTTTATTTTATATTGTTTTGATGTATGCACCTTCAACCAACACACATTCTAAGTAAGTGTTACTTACCTAGTAAAACTTTCGGATTCGGATTGCGAGCATGGTGATTGTTATAGGCTAAAGCATTATTCAATGATGAAGAGTGGATAAGACCGTCTGATGAAATGCTCCTCTGCTGCAGCCTGTGTTCATCTTCACACCCAACAGACTCAGTAGAGAAGATTAACTAACAACGTTTTTTATTTAGAACTTCCTGTTCCAGTTGGCTTTTTCCTTCCGAGCAGCCCATACATAGAATACCATACCCACAGAACTAAGGAACATCACATCTATCAAATCCTTCTCCAAATCCATAAAACATTGGTTATTGACTAATCAAATATGCTGCCATAATCCAGAATAATGTGTTTGTCTTTATCGCTACAGTAGTGTCTCTGTGTGTGCTTATGTGTTGTTGATGCATTCTAATGTGTGTCTATGCACTTTTACCTGCTTTGTATGATACCTGTGTTGTGTTTTTCTCATCAACCTGCCAGTTGTCATAATCTGGAATAGTGGTTGTGTCATTTTACTTGTCTATGCCTATGTCTTTCTTGTTTTATGTGTATTTGTTGTATTGTTGTAGCGTAAGCCATTCACCTGCTAGGGACTGCAGATGAAAATTAGCCTGTATTGCTAAATCTGGCACATTTACATGTCTCTATCTGTGTTACATGTCTCTCTATGTCTATCTCAAGATAGATTATAAAGACAGTCGCGTTCTTGTATACAGGCGGCTGCTGTCTTGGGAGCTACAGTCTTCCTAAACTATCTTTTTAATAAACTGTCTGTACACTTACAAAGTTCTCAATGCTTTGGTTAACATTTAGGGACCCTCATTATGCTACCGTTGAAGTGTAGTGATATTTTGAGCCTTTTTAATGGTATAAATAGCGATTTGTTTTTACTTTCCCTGTGCCCCGAATACTAGCGTTGTAAGCTAATCAGCGGTCCGCGCTATTTTGTTTCAAGCTACAAACACATTCGATTAACATGAAATCATGTCCCAGAGAACGACAGAGTGGGTACACATCTGTTATTAACCCCTAGGTTCATTTTGCACCGGAATTGTCCTTTAATGTGCGTTGTCCCTTTTAAATAAAGAAATCTAAAAAAAAATCTTTAAAAATCTAAAAGAAGAAACCCAGTGGAGTCAAACCTGCTCATTTTCTCATTCTGGGAGTGCATCCCGTCATCGAAGCCTCCGATGGGCATCATGATGATGCTTTTCATCGTCACATCCTGGAAGGTTCTGGCGATAGGAATGGTCCCGCCCTCGCGGATCAGGTCAGGATCTGTATTAAAAACTGGAGAAGGTACAGTGTAACGGACATAAGCTCTCAGGTATCTAGCACAGTATGAAACAGCTGAGGAGCAAGATGTCCTGAAGCAGTAAACAGAGAGGCATATTATCCAACAATCTAATATGGGGTAAAAGATCAGTAGTTTATATCCATGAGGGTCCACTTCCGGGATTGCTCCGTTGTCATCGGAAATCACTCTTTTCTGACGGTCGTCCATTACCTTCGGTTTTGTTTGTGTTGGAATATTAAACTCCAGTGGATTTATGAGGCCTATGGTTAACTGCTCCTCAGATCTCTGCAGGGTAAATCCAGACAGCTAGCTAGACCATCTGTGCAATCTGAGTTTTCTGTTGCATGACTAAAACAACTTCCAACCAAAAAACAAGTTCCTTCCCAAGGCTATTTTGCAGAGGCACCGCTGCTTTTCCCGGCGCTTAGCACAGCCCAAGACGATTGTGATTGATTTAAAGAAATGCCAATAAACCAGAGCACGTTTTTCTCCCATCCCGGAATGCTGTGTGGACTAGCCAGACCCTCCTCCGCAGCGCTGTGGAGGAAGGTCTGGCAAAGTAAGACCATCCAGCCCAAAGACAAGCTAAGATACAATCAGTGTTTCAGTAACAACACCTGCAGCTGTACTTAAAAGAAATGAATAAGCAGGAAGAGAAACAAGTCTGTGTTAAATGCACTGAACATTGGAAGGTAGATGCCCAGATAATAATACAGTAATTATGGATGGCATTAAAGGACTATTTCTGATTTGGTTTTATACATTCATAAATGTCTGCAGCAAGTGAATGGCCCTTCAACTGAACCATGTGGAACACCATGTGTAATATCCTTCAGACTTTCATCTGTATTTTGATCTCCCCTTAGCTTCTGCCCCTGCACCTCTTAAGGCGCTGACACACCAACCTGATTATCGGCCATCGGACAGTCTGTCAAGGTCGGTGACCCGAGTTTGTTTGGTGTGTTCCATGCCGTCAGTCGGAGGAGCCATCTGCCTTCATTTGGGCTTGTTGAATCGGCCAGTGGGCAGTCAGTGACCAATTACCGGAAATGACAAGTGGGACGAGCGTGACGAACACCTCTCATAATCTGACGAAAATCTTTTAAACTGACTCGATCTGAAATGAAGACAGATTCTGCAACTGCATGGCCTATTTCTCGCTTAAAATGTTTTCAGAAACACGTTTCGGTGAACTATCTTCGTAAAATACAAGATCGTATTCCGAACGAGCCGCCATTATGGTCTGGCTTTGAAATTCGGAAGAAGCCAGACCCACGTGACGCGTTCGTTCAATCAGCTGCCGGTTTTCATTTTTTTTGGGCGACAATACAGATTAGCGCCGCCTGCTGTTATGGAGATGTATTAGGTCTCACGCATGTGCAGAACGTACGCTCAAGTTGGCGCTGCTTTGGTGTGTTCCAAGGCCCTTTTTTGACCAACTCGGGGAGGCCGTCAGTCCGACTGCCTTTTCTACCAACGGTCGGTCGTCGGGTTGGTGTGTCAGAGTCTTTAGTCTACCTCTCATTTATACTGCACATGTGGGATTATTAACTAAGGTACTTCAGTGATGTACAGGTACATTAGGCTACTTGAGAACTTTTTTGCCCATTACTACTAATTTCAGAGAGATAGTGATACTGAAGGTGTTGAATTTGTTGTGTACCTCTGTTCACAGCAGCCTTCCCGGCCTCGTAGAGAGGATGCTGAGGGTCGGCCAGCCAAGGCTTGGCCCCGATCACCATCGTGACTTTCAGTTTATTGGGACTCTTTCTCTTGGCAAACACTGAGTGAAGGTAGTCTGTTACCTACAGCATCAAAGCAACCAGATCAGAGGAGAGGCCCTTTATGAGAGGAAAGTCCTGATTCAGAGCCTCCACATCCTGTTTACCTGTTTCTTGACCATAGCAGGGTCCATGTTGGGAACTTGTCGAATGGAGAACTTGGCAGTAACCTTAGCAGGGATGACCGTCTTTGTGCCAGGGTCTGAGAAGGCCCCCTCGATGCCATGGATGGAGACAGTGGGGTAGCGCCACATGTGGGCCAACAGGTCCACCTGCAGGAAACACACAATGTCACTAATCTTGTTGTGTCCACGTTGTCTTAAAGTAGATTGTTTTAAGATTATATGCTTACCTTATTGTTGTACATGAGCTGGTTGACACCGGTCTTGTTCTTGTGGTTTTCGATGTCAAATTGGATGTCCTGATACATTTTCCATTCATCATCAGAGAGAGGGGCCACAGCTTCCCTGATCCCGGGAATCAGGATCGTACCACTGGGGCTGATCAGTGTGTCTAAGACCACAAGTTACACCAAACCAGCAACACATTATACATCTCTTGCAAAAGCAAAAAAATCTTGCAAAACTCTGTAAACTCTTTTAAAAAAGTGTTTATGCATCAATTGTGCTGTATAGAACTGAAGTGAAGTAATATTAATCATACACAATGTCACAGACCTGAAGTGCCTGACACAGAATAATGCAGAGAGGAGTGAATACATGAACTCTAAGCTTCCGGTCTCCGTCTCAGTTAGTTTGTGGTCATTTCATTAAATGCACAGTTTTCTCGGAAATATGCTCTGTTTACTAAAACAGTGGTGCATGTTCCTAAACAGATGTGTTAATCTTATAAAGAGCTAATTGTCCCACAGTGAATCAGGGCTAAGTGCTAAAAGAGTGCTTGTAGGTGTTAAATCTTATGATAGCTTTAATAATACGTTGGTGGATTAGCTGTCAATATATATCAGACACAGCACATTAAAATGCTTCATGAGCTTCATTTAACTGTGTGTATAACAGCTGATGGATCATAAAAACCATCAGTGAGCCTCACACTGTACTGTGTTCTGACAGTCACACACACACACACACACACACACACACGCACGCACACACACACACACACACACACACACACACACACACACACCATCCTGGTGACACTAATAATCACTACAGCTCCACATGTGGATTAATCCGCCGCTTAAAATAGTCCTCAACAAAGTCACTATTTCTATTTCCTGATTGTTTAATGAAAAACTAGAGTGAGCAGCTGTTTGAGGAAATTACTTTTAAAGTGAAACTATTGGTGACCTGTTTTGAAGATGTATCTCCTCAGTAAGCCTTTGGGCTTGGAGCTGAGAGCCACAGACAGGAAGTCACAAAGTATTAAGAGGTGACTAACACATTGTTGGTTTTGGTCTTTATGAAATACTTAACATAATCCTAGCCTTATCCTTTGACTAGTTTATGCTGCCATTCTGCTCAGGTCTCACTTTAGAAAGATATGTGAAAAAGCTTCAATAAAGGGTAACAGTCAAATTCAAAATGTGCCCTGCAGGTACCTGGCATAGTGCTGAGGCCCTACTGATCTCAGGTCCAGTGTCTTATCTTCCTGTGAGTGAGTGAGTGAGTGAGTGAGTGAGTGAGTGAGTGAGTGAGTGAGTGAGTGAGTGAGTGAGTGAGTGAGTGAGTGAGTGAGTGAGTGAGTGAATTCATTAATGTACGTACTACCTAAAAATACACTCACCCAGAATGCCAATGAGGTCAGTCATTGGTTCAATCACTGTGCCTCCATAAACACCAGAATGTAAGTCCTGTTTAGGTCCTTCAACCTGAAAACACACCATGGAAGAGCTGAGTGACTGAAGGATTACCAACAACTTATCTGAAGCTGAATGTTTCAGTTTGTATGTGTGTTTCTGTGTGTGTGCATACACAACCTCAGCGAAGAAGTAGCAGTTGCCTCTGGTGCCGTAGGTGAGGGCAGGCCGCCGGCTCAGCCAGCCGCAGTCTGAGATGATGATGTAATCCACGTCGGAGAAGAAGGTGTCTCTCTGGGCCATGATCATGGCGTCCAGGCCGTTAGAGCCCGTCTCCTCCATGCCCTCGATAACAAACTTCACATTGACCGGCAGCTCCTGGTGGACAGACAGGAGAACACCGCAACTGCATCAGATCAGTGGGGCTCTCATCTGAAAAACAGCTAGTTTTGGATGACAAGCCTTTTTGAAATTTGTAATGGTGTTACAACCGGCTTTGTGGAACTAATATCAGGAGCCATAACCACGTGTGCAACACACTTCCTTTTCCCTTAATGCACCCAGCTTCTGGATCAGGCCTAGTCATGTGCACATTCAGCTGTGTGTTTTGTTTCCCAGGATAAAGTGGCAGAGAGGATGGCGGGGACAGACTGCTGCAGTGACTTAGCACAAACAGCAGTGACTTAGCAAAAACAGCAGTGACTTAGCAAAAAAAGCAGTGACTTAGCAAAAGACAGCAGCAACTTAGCAAAAACAGCAGTAACTTATTTATTCTGGCTGAAGCTCGGCTCTTGGCTGTCACTCTCTCTCTAAGGGTGCAGTTATGTGTCGAGTGTTTTACTCAGTCTGCTGAAATAAATAGGAGTCATCTTTTAGGTCTGTCTTGCCTGCACGCTCTGTTTCCCTCTTTGAATTTAAAGTGTTTTAATGGCTAAAATGATTTGCAGATTAGCGCTCTAATCCGTGCTTTTGTCTGAGGTCTCAGTGCCTCTGCAACCCCCCTTACACATGTGACTTTCTGTGGCATGCATAAACAGCCCAAATGAACGTCTCACCATGTTAAGGGCCTGGTAAGCCTCCACAGCATGGATCCACGCTAAAACTGGAGCCTTGTTGTCTGACGCTCCTCTTCCATACAGGTTACCTACAGACACAAGAGTCATTCTGTGAGTGGGGGAGGGAGGGCGGCACTGGAGATTAGATGGGATGTTTCACACCTGTGTAATGTGAAGTACTTTCTGTCTAGTTATGGATGTGAAACACTGTTTGCGTTAAGATACGCAACACAAGTGTGTGTGTGTGTGTGTGTGTGTGTGTGTGCGTGTGTGTGTGTGTGTGTGTGTGTGTGTGTGTGTGTGTGTGTGTGTGTGTGCATTTGTGTGTGAGTTTTTGTTCATACTTTAGAACATAGCTGCTGTCAAACAATCTAAAAATAAAGTTAAGAGAGAGAGAGAGAGAGAGAGAGAGAGAGAGAGAGAGAGAGAGAGAGAGAGAGCGGCTGTGGCACTCATCTACCAACCAGATGGTCAGTGGTCCGATCCCTGGCCCCAGCACTCTACATGTCAAAGTTTCCTTGGGCCTTGAACCCTGAATTGCTCCTAATGCTGCGCCATCGGAGTGTGAATGTGTGTGAATGTTTATCTGATGAGCAGGTGGCACCTTGTATGGCTGCCTCGGTCACACTGTATGAATGTGTGTGAATGGCAAATGGTCCTGTGCTATGTTAAAGTGCTTTAAGTAGCATAGCTGTTAAGATTAGAAATGTGCTATATAAATGCAGTCCATTTACATTTACCATTCCATCAGATGGAAATGTTGCAGCTGTTTTGAGCATAATTTTAAATGTTAAATTCTGCCTGACATGTTTGGTATCTTTGGAAACTGTGCAAAGCCACAAGAATGTAAAATGGCATTGCGTTGTTTGGCTGCGCAGCAGGACCTGGAGCTTAAAGGCTGTTACCATTGATGTCAGTCAGGTTGTAGGGATCTGTTGCCCAGCCGTCCTCTAGCTTCGCTGGCTGGACGTCCACATGACCGTAGACACACACTGTGAGTTTGTTTGAGTCATTGCCAAACTGAGCCGTCACCACTTTAGGCAACGCTAACGTATGGCCGTCAGGAAGCTGCAGACATTAAAGCAAACATCAGCATGGACTGCTGCAGTGTCCCTCCAGCATGTGCACATACATTGCTTCCATGTGTTGCAACAGCAAAGTACACACACTGCACAATCTCAATCTCTCAAATATCCACAGTGTGTAGCATCATATTAAGAAATATGGATCATATTATTATAATCATTATAAGAAATATGGAGCAGTGAACAATGTGTGCATTGCATAGAACTTTATGGGATGGGAATGTTTGTTCCAGGTATAAGTCAAACCATCAGGTGGAGAAATAGAGTTATTGTTTGAAAAAACTTTATATTTGACTGTAAAACATTTTAAAATATAAATTAATGTTAATAGGCAAGTGACCATGGCATAAGCAGGCCCTTCTGAAGCCCTCCTAATCTTAATGCCCTTCTAGCTGTCCATACATTACTGAAAATGGACACCTCGCCGGGCATTAATCCTTACATATCTACCTGTTCTGAGCCTGTTTTTTGGACCTTAGATTCTGCCGGCCCCTCTTGGGGTTTGTAAGCCTGTGTGACCCTGCCTGAACTGTTCCAGTCCACTAAACTTTCCTCACCAACTCTGACAGCCTCTGTCCCCCTCACTGATGACGAGCCAACCAGAACCAGAATATTTACTAACCAGGTAGGATGATGATTATTTATATAATATCTCAGTATTGCAGCTATTATAAAGAATAAAAAAGGCCCAAAGGGGCCAGGAGAGAAAGCTCTGTCACTGACTTCTTGTTCTCCGATGTCCACCAGCTCGACAGTCCCTCCCATCAGCCTTAGCTTCTGAGCCGTCATGTCCATCATGCGGTGCAGCTCGGCTCTCTTTAAAACGTTGCTGGAGTCACTTTCGATTGCAATCCAGTCCCTTAGAGCCTGAAACACACACCGACACAACACTCAAAACAAAATCCTTCTGCCATCGTATAAAATCCACCACATTACTTCACTACTAGACTAACATGTTCTCTTTCATTTTAAACCAAGGAATCTAAGGTGAAACAAACAAGAAGCAAGCCAAATAGTGTTGTTGTAATACTGCCACCCTCAGGCTTTGTTTTACACTAATGACTCTTCCCTCCCTGTTGGCAAATCATTGGGATCAACTTCAGGTTCAAATGATCTTTCTGCTCTAACATATACTTAACATCATATGTAAGTGTTGAGGATTTAAAAAGCATTTCCATTTCAAGTCTCTTTGCCAACAACTTTGTCTGAGCACTGTTACTAAATGGTTTGGATTTTTAAAATGATCTCTAAAAGCCAGTATCACTGTGCAAGGTTTTAAAGGGATTTTTAAAACTTTGTAGGCACCAAGTGACTTGTAACTTTGCCACGCGGTGGCCGTTTTAATCACATGACCGTTTATTCAAGTTTAAGTTTTAAACATGTAGTCAACGTTGTGAACCAGGACTAGTTACGTTTAGGAGTTTGCTCGGTAGGACTTACAATCTCTGTGGTGTTAATTTTACATCTCTAATGCTTGGATTCTGCAGTGTCTGGACTCGTCTCTGAAAAGTATTGCCAAAAGAAGAGGAAGAATTATATTGTACCTCCACATATTCTTCTTGATGGCTGTCAATGTACTGTGCAAGCTCCGTGTACTGGAAGGCATGGGCAGTAGAGATGAGCAGCAGGATGGAGGGCAGAACTGGAACATTCATCTGTTGGGAGAGTCAGAAACTGAATTATTGGTACGGCAGATGGCTGTGTGAAAGGTCATCACTTCATCAGAATAAGATCATGAGTCCAGATTCCACCAATGCAAGAAATGTAATGCTCCTATGCTACATGATGGTTAATCTGCCAATTGCGTATTCATTTAATTGTTAGTCTATAAAATGTTTTTTGTTTTGAGTCTAAGGTGACGTCCTCAAATGTATTTTTGTCTAAAACCCCAAGATATTCAGTTTACAAGGATATATGACAAATAAATGCAACACATCCTCTATTTTGTTTAATTTAAAGTCCACCATTTGTAATCTCACCCTCACCTGTGAATATATTTCATAGTCAAACTACACTCATGGTCCTACCTTGTCTCTGCTGGAGGTGTGTGTGTGTGGGGCTCTCCTCAGGC
The DNA here is from genome assembly GCA_023566125.1 of Zingel zingel. Lineage (NCBI taxonomy): Eukaryota > Metazoa > Chordata > Actinopteri > Perciformes > Percidae > Zingel > Zingel zingel. Next base: position 30,702,940 of record CM042321.1, on the reverse strand, counting down.
CTTGTGCTGCTGCCAGGACATTTATATAGCGTTCCTTCATGTGCCCCTCCCACTGGGCCCCGGGGTCACACAGTCAAACATTTCCTGACACGGTGCCAAGACAGCTGACAAATTACATTTTTTTTTTGCTGACAGGCACAATAATTACTCTCAATCTATTGATCCTGGTCCAAGAATGCACACTGGGGTTCAGCAGTAACAAAGCAGCATGGTGAAATGAACACATTCCTGTTGTTGGTGTTTTGGAGTCTCCATGCAAACCCCCACACACGCACAAGAACTTGTTCCATATTAGGCAGGTGTCCCGTTGTGCTGTCCTTAACGCTGAGCTACTTGTAGGCATTCCTAGTTGACATGCAGCTACATTCGATTATTCCCCTTAAACGGGTTTGTCTGAAAATATTTAATCCCATCACCTCTTCATGTTCATTGGATAAATTGTCCTTTCTGTCTCTTCCTGTGTGTCCCAGTGTGAGACAGGGCTAGAGCACGGGGATTTGTCACACTGGCGTGAAAATAAAACTTACAGGGGAGTCAAAAAGCAAAGCCTTAGTGTGCAACTGGAACTTTACACCCAAGTGCGTGTTTGAGTTTTCTGTGTTTGAGTTTGCATGTGCCTGCGTTCAGTATTCCAATGTAATGGAGTTGGGGACCTTCCTTTTAATCATTAGTCATGGTGAGACAGATAACGGGGATTCAGTGCAAACAAAAAAATGTCATTCAAACAAAAAAGTGACCTGATGACATTTTCCCTAAACTGACAACTGAAAAACAGCTGGGACACTGGCTTGTTGGAAATAAAATGGTAGAGAAGCTGTAATAAACCTGATCAAGTCCTTGCTGTTCTTATTGACATTTCTACTGTGCTGAAACTATTTTACTCAATCAACAGTTAGTGTATCCTGATTTAATTAAGCTGTCTGCCTTTTGTCTTAGCCTGGTCAAGAGGAAGCATTCCCCATGATCATGATGAGTGAAACCTTTTGTTCAGAGCCAAAATCAGCTCCACACACCTGACCTAATCAAATAACTTTTTCATTAGTTTAAGCAGACCCTATGTCTATGCAAATCTACTCAGACAGTCTTGGGAATTAATTTCTTCTCAGCTTTAGTTTATTCAGTTGCTTCCTGTAACCTTGTATAAAAGTCTGGTCGGACTCAATCTGCTACAGCTTTTTGTGAATTTCTGATGATTAAAACCCATCTGAACCAGCCACTTAATTGGACCTGAAAGAACCTTTTGTTCCACAGAAGTCACACCTCAAACATACAATGTGTCATGTTCTGCCACTAAGGGTCTCTCACTCAAAACAATATTAAAAAAGATGGATATTTTGATGACCTTTTGAAGTTGTGTGGGATAATGGGAATTGTTGTCTTCGCTGTTAAACAAACACCATTGCCAGTGAAAATGTATCGGATGTGACTCAGGCAGAAATAAGGTTTCACAGTTGAGTTCAAGTTTTAACGTTTTAGAACGAGCTTACATGTGAAATACAAATACAATGGCAGACTTGAAATAGTGATACTGAACAA
>CM042321.1:30691404-30696404 GCA_023566125.1 Zingel zingel | reverse complement strand
ATAAACTGGTTTTGTAACTGCAAACAATCCCTATTTGAATGGTAGGCCTACAGATTTGGAATTCACTATTTCAAGCAAAATTAAAGGTGCTGTAGGTAGGATTGCGAAGATCCAGGACTTAGCCAGCATTTTTTAATATAGACAACTTCTCAGTCCCTCCCCTCTTTCTGCTATAGAGCTCAACAGTCCCGCCCACAGCGGGTTCCAGAAGTAAAAATACAATGCAATTTCTTCATTGACAAACTGGAGTGTAAGCCATAAAATCGTAACCGTCGATGGTAGACTTAAAACCAGCTACGACATGACTAAGCGATTGTATATGCTCATATAGATGCCAAAAGTTCATGGGGCACCAACCTTGTTTTGAGATAAATGTCTTTTATTCGCGATGTCTTGGATAAGTACTCTATTACCCACAATCCTGAACAATCCCACAGTGATGCCTCTGATTGGTGGAACTCATGCTGGTGAGGAGGGGGAGCTGCCGGGAGCTGCCTGCACGATCCGTCATGCGCATGCCCAAAATGATAATCCTGTTTTACGAGGATTGACGACACTGCACGAAACACGATCGGTTCCACGCTCCTGCCATTAGCCTCCACTGGGAAGCTAACGTTAGTTTAGCTAACAGTTAATTCGGCTAACCACTAGCTGACAGCTTGATTCAGTCTAAAATATTGTTAACTCAAACTAAACACTGAGTAGCAGGCTACAGCTGATGTAACAGCTGTTACATATTTTAACGGTTATTTTCAGGTATTTTGAGGGTCTTTTAAAGTTATTACATGCTGTCTCAGCTAGCGGTTAGCCAAATTAGCTGTTAGCTAAACTAATGTAGCTTCCTTTATTCAGTGGTGCGCGGTGGTTTATGGGATGAGTAGTTCCTTCGCTCGATAATGAAACTACGTGCACAGTCTTGTATCTTTGACTTTTTTTTAGGATTTTCTGTTCGTTTTTTTCAGTCGAAATATGTTGTATGCGTATGAGTCGCGTCGTAGCTGGTTAGCCTAAGGCATGGTCTAAAACTCTTTTATGTACAGATTTTTCCAGACGTCAATGGGAGAAATGAAAGAAAACTTCCGGAACCCAAGGTCTCTCGGAGAAGGGGCGGGACTGTTGTGCTCTATACCCAAAACGGTCTCCTAAGCCCCTCCCCACACAAGGGAGAATGAATGCGTGTGCATGAGCAGTGATGGACACACAGTTAGACACACCCTGGCCCTGATTGGTGCATCTGAACAGGGAGCTGTGGATTTTTGAAAATCCCACTACAGGCTGTAGGTGGTGCCACAGGAGCCGGATTTTTTTTTTTTTTTTTAAATACCTGCTTAATGTAGTTCTACTGGAACATAGGGTCAGTTTCAGCAAATATGACAGAAAGTTAGTTTTATAAGTCTTACCTACTGCACCTTTAAGAGCTGATAAGACCATGAGGGAAGTTTAAGATGCAGAGAAGCAGAGGATAAAGTAAGGGAAATGAACAATAACCTAACACCAATCTCAATTAGGCCAAGGGTCTGAATACAGCAGGGAGTTATAGGACACCAAATCCAGCCCCAGTGAAATGCTTTTACTAGCACATATTTTCTTTAGGGCTTTATTTTTTTTTTTTGTGATATTGGCATGGAAATGCTTAAAAATACATTTATAAAGGCAACTAAAAAGATGACCCGCAGTTATACTAAGCAAAGGATTAAATCTTGCACGTTGAGACTAATCATACAGAGGAAACCTCTTCCATGGAGTCTAATGAAATGTATCATGCTAAATGCTCATAAAGTGTAGATTACAGAGCCATAATCATTACTGAACCTGAAAGTGAGTGGGGGGCTCGGTGCCTTGCTCAATAACTAGCATCTTCCAAGCTACCAATCCACACTTTGGTCCGTATGGGGACTTGAACCTGGGACCAATTTCCTATGGACTTAGCTACTGCCAGTATTATTACTTTTTTTTTTTTTTTTTTTTAATTTGTATAACAAGAGGACTCTGAATAAGCCTTTCAGGCTTTCTTCCTCCTTCCTTCCTTTTTCTATTGCATGTATACATGTAGGGTAAGGGGCTAGGGAATGCATTATGTCAATCTTCTATTGTGCAAAAAAACTGAACTAATCATATAATTTTATTGTGAAGGTTTGAGCCGGAAGTCGGAAGTCAGAGTTGCATGGTGGCGCCATAAAGCCTGAATTTATCAACACATGATGGTTTCGGAGCTGCAGAAAAGAAAGTGAAACGCATCTCATTGACTGTGAGTAGGTTCCGACTGAAAGTAATTTAAAGTGTTGAATGTGTCAACATATAGAGATATAAATATAACGCTAACGTAATATATCGGTGTGCACTAACGTTAACGTTACATAGCTAGCTACATGTGTCCTGGTGTCTAACGTTAACAACACTGATGCCAGGTTCCATTCAAAACATCTGCTCTTTTACGATAGTTTGGATCATGACCTAGCTAGCTAACGGAAACGTTAGGCTACGTGAAGGTTCCGTTCAGCAGAGACACATGATCGCAGTTAACCGTTTAAACATCTTTCCTAAACTGTAGCTCACTTTCTCAAAACATTAAACAGAACTGAACAGAGATTATCATTTGGTCAGAAATCCACAAATCTTTTGAAAAATAAAATACTACTCCCAAAACGGTGTCCTCTCTTCTGAAAAACCAGACACACAGCTTCCAAATATGAACTTGCAGAGCATCAGCTGGTGTGTTTGTTTTGGCTTCATGAGGTCACGTTATTCAAATGTATAGACAAAGGGGTTGTTTATGTTGTTTTGTCTGGTCCCAAAATAGGTTGCAATGTGCAGAATAAAGACTGTAAATATGTCATATAAATATTGCACGGACACTCATTAATCATTATGCCAGCAAAGGAGATCCAATCTATCTCTCCAGATAGCTTCAGTTGTTCTCACATGTCACACTGTCACCTGATAGTTGATAACACTGCAGCACTGTTGGCCTATATTTAGAGTTCCATTTTGTGAATTTGTGTACAATGGAGAAAAATTGTAAAGTGAGAATTTCACTTAAAAAGACTGGCCAATTTTTATTTATGTAACAAATTCATCAGGAACTAGAAGGGCACTTTTCGTGTGTGTGTGTGTGTGTGTGTGTGTGTGTGTGTGTGTGTGTGTGTGTGTGTGTGTGTGTGTGTGTGTGTGTGTGTGTTTTACTATATTCGTGGGGTCCAAAAACCGGGGAATACAGTATACTTGTGTGTCCTGCACAGCCTTGTGGGGCCCAAAATGCTGGACCCCACAAGGTTAAAGGGCTGTTTGAGGGTTAAGACTTGGTTTTAGGGTTAGAATTAGGTTATGGTTAGGGTGAGGGTAAGAGTTAAGGTTAGGGTAAGGGGCTAGGGAATGCATTATGTCAATGACGGGTCCCCACAAAGATAGTGAAACAAACGTGTGTGTGTGTGTGTGTGTGTGTGTGTGTGTGTGTGTGTGTGTGTGTGTGTGTGTGTGTGTGTGTGTGTGTGTGTGTGTAGGCTGCACCATGCTGACGTGTGAAATATGTGGTGAGGAGCTCCTGTTGGAAGAGGACATGAGAACCCATCTGGTCCTCAGCCACCTGGAGCAGGAGCTGCGCTGCCCCCTGTGTTCCCTGTCGGGGGTGTCCTACGATGAACTCTGCTTCCACATCAGCTGTGCACATCCAGAGGAGCAGCCCGGAGCACAGGGTCCCGCTCGCTTTATGCCCCCGTCCGGCTGCTCTGCTGAAACTGAGACACCCCAGTCCTGCTCGGCTGTGGACAGCCAGGTTACACCCCCTGCTGCCTCTAGTGTCCCCACAGACTCAGTGCTAGCTCAACACAACAAGGCACTAGATGCCGGGGGTCCACCACCTGGGGAGACGGCGACAGTACGCAGTACTAAAACAAGTCCTGAGTGTGTTGCGCTCTGTAATGAGGACAATGATGGAGTTCAATCTGAGCACAGCGAAGTCAAACAGTGGCGGCTGTCTGTACCAAGAAAAGGTGATTCAACTTTTTCAAACTTTTATTTCAAACTTTAAAGTCCCATAGGCTTGAAACGGTGCTGTATTTGTTCCAGAGAAGCGGTTCTCCTGCCCCATGTGTGCTCTCGTGTGCAGCAGCTGTTTCCTCCTGCAGGAGCATGTGGAGTTGCATCTGCAGGAACAGCGCTCCCACGAAGGTAACTCCCTCCGTCCTGGCTGCCATGTACACAACTATGTTCAGTTACCTGTTATCAGTACACAGCCAACCTGCCAAGGATCTAGGCCCTTTTCTCAGGGGGCATAAATACTAACCCAGTCAGCAGGGATCAGAGCAGATAGAAGCCACATATGTGTACGTTCTTACTGACTGTTTGTGTGTTCAGGGTCAGCACCGGAGGCGTGTTCACCAGCCAGGACATCACCGCGAGCCAGCAGTCTCTCAGGTGTGTCTCCTCTGACAGAACACTGCATGGTCAGTGTCTTTGTATTGGCCGCTCTGCTGGCATGTCGAACAACAAAATGATCTTCTCTCCATCCAGCCGAGGTGGATGATGTCTCTTCATTTGTAAAAGAAAATGCAACATGACTGCATGAAAGTGGTTGGCTGTTATCAGCCTGCTGCTGCTGATGTAACAGCTGTTTTTTGTTTTTTTTTTAGACCAGAGACACAATGTTTAGCCACACTCGCAGATTGTGTGAATGGTGAACACTTTGTTTTTTTGTCTCCTGTAAGGTGTTTTAACACAGAGGTTTCAGTGGACTTTTCTTCTTAGTGATAAAATACTGAAGGTTAACTCCACTTACTTGGATGGCACAGACCATGACGATTTGGCTACACTGCACGCGTAATGTATACGGAGCGTTTGCGGGTGTGCCGCTGAATGTATCTTTTAACCGGCTACACGTGCAGTGTCACACGGCGTAGGATTCACAGCGAGACAGTGAGCTTTCCCTCTGGGATTGTTGTTGTGTCTTCAGTTTTTGGAGCCGGCACAGCGCTGTGAGACATCAATCTACTCTCAGCTGTTTT
>CM042321.1:30536404-30678904 GCA_023566125.1 Zingel zingel | reverse complement strand
ATATCCAATTTTTCATTTTTTTTCAGCCTTGACAAATTAAAAAATTGGATCTTTAAACTGTTTTTCCAATTTTCTGTTTTTATTCAGAGGATCAGAAATTTAGAAAAAATTTACAAAATTGCGTCTGGGCTCCAATTATTCAATACTGCAATGGTATTCTCTCAAAAGTCTATCACGTTTTTTTGGTCCATATGCAGTTAATGACCTGCATATTCCACAAAGTAGAGGAAGAGAATACCATTGCAATATTGAATAATTGGAGCCCAGACGCAATTTTGTAATTTTCTCAATTTCTGATCCTCTGAATAAAAAAACAGAAAATTGGAAAAACTGTTTAAAGATCCAATTTTTTTAATTTGTCAGGGTGGGAAAAGAAATGAAAAATTGGATATTTGAACCCATTTTTATGTTTTTCCAAATGTCCGTTTGTGCTTAGAAAACTCAACTGGTAAGCGTTACACTGACCTCCTAAGGAATAGTGTGTGTGTGTGTGTGTGTGTGTGTGTGTGTGTGTGTGTGTGTGTGTGTGTGTGTGTGTGTGTGTGTGTGTGTGTGTGTGTGTGTGTGTGAGTGAGAGTGTGAGTGAGTAACATTGCAGGAATGTGCTGAGTCGACCTGCTTTCCTCTGTGTCTAGGTGTGCTCCGAGCGCTGTATGAGTACTACCAGACTGAGTGCAGAGACAGTGTTCATGTGTGGCTGTGTGCGGACACGGACCACTACTGCTCCTCGGCGGGGGACAAAGGCTGGGGCTGCGGATACAGAAACCTCCAGATGCTGCTCTCCTCACTGCACACAATCGATGCATTCGCTGCCCTCCTACAAGGTGCACAATCACTCAGTGTAATATCAGTCCAGCATGGTTCGGTCTTTGGTTTTGTGGAAATTGAAAGAAAAACTGGTCCAGCACAAGCAGATAAAGGCTGGTAGCATGTGTATTCTCAGAGTTCCCAGTGAGTCTGACATGGCATGATTATACCGACTGTATGGAGGTCAACATGGAGGAAGGGTTGAGTTTGCAAATGAAAACGGATCAATGATACAATCTGTAGATTGCATCATCGGTTTTGAGTGTCATTTTCTCCGTTCGGCTGATGATCTGAACACACGCTCCTTTTTGGGTAAGCGACCGCAGTGTAAGCATGATGATACTGAAGCGCGGGGAGTGTCTTCCACCGCGCTGCTGACTCAAAGCACATCATGTCTTGTCTTCGTTCTGCACTATTGTTGTACAGATTAGTATCTCTCCTGCTGAAGGATTGTTGACAGCGACGACTGACTCTCTGCTGACCTGTAGCCAAACTGGAACGATCAGACACAGTTGGCCAATGAGCCATGTATAATGACAGAAAGGTATAGTTGACATACTAGAAATTCTCCACCAGAACAGAATGGGTACACCAAGGTCCAAGAATATGTCAAAACATTGTATGTCTGGTGACACGATACACTGAGAAGAAACGGGAGCTACAATGGCCGATAATAACAAAGTGGCAATTGTTACCTCCAGGCATGCAGCTGTACATGCGTCTATTCTTTCCATTGACTCAAGGTTCTCCTTCTGCTCCAGAGGAGGCCGTGCCCAGCATCCCTCGGCTGCAGCGTATGATCGAGGATGCTTGGAAAGAAGGGTTGGATCCAAACGGCGCGTCACACTTCAACCAGCGGCTGCAGGGAACACGAGCCTGGATCGGAGCCACAGAGATCTACGCCCTCCTCACCTCTCTGGGGATCAGGCAAGCATTACACTCTAATTACCATCTTATTAACCTGTGCCGTATTAACGCCTCCCTCTGAGTGACATAGCCTATTTCATCTTTTTATTACTGCTTGTTACTGCTTTGCATGGTTGAACAGTGCAGGAAGATGGCTCAGGTCTGTGTTGCTTGGCTGTTTCGATGCTTGCATGGCTTATACTGAATGGGGATACTGTTGATGTGTAACTGTGCTAATGTCTTGCTGCTTCATGTAGCTCTGCATGGCTTATTCAGAAAGCTTATTGGTTGCTCTAGCTGTCTGTACGGTGTCTCGTCGACTTGTGTCTGTATAGTTTAACCTGTACTAATGTCTTGCTGTTTCCTGTAGCTCTGGTCTAAAATCATCTGGCCAAAGGACTACAGTTGAAAATTAGCCGGCTGGCTAACACCGGCACATTTACAGAAATGTTGATTAATGTGTGTTGTCCTTTTTATAAGAATAATTAGTTTCTCATTAATGTGTTAAAGCACACAACCTCAAACATTGTGTGAGGTTTATTGAATTCATTTAATGAGATGATGTATGCTTATGTTTTATGCATGTTTATTGTAAGTTTATTGTGTTTTTATATACGATGGGTGGCCATTTATTTTATTCTCTCGACTGCCCAAGACGAATTTCTCCTATAGGAGACAATAAAGGCTTATCTTAATCACACGTGACATAAATATTGGTCAAAAGATTTTCTTTACAGACCTTCAGTAACTGCTCCAGGATCTCATTCTGGTCCCATTGTAGCTGTGACTTTAAGTCTTCATGCAGCTGTCTGGCTGATGTAAGACTCAGTCCGCCGTGTCCCGTGTGTGTGTGTGTTCTCAGTGCTCGCATCATGGACTTCCATCAGCCGAGCGGGCCATGCGACACCCACCCGCGGCTCTTTGACTGGGTCAAGCAGTACTTCCAGCAGTCCAGCAGGAGCAGCCGACTGCCCCCCCGACTGGTGCACACCTCCATGCCCCCGCTGTACCTGCAGCACCAAGGTACACAGCAACAGTGATCCACTTCTGATATTGTTTACTAGAGCTGCTTGTCGACTAATCAATAAGTCGATCGAAAGAAAAATAACCTCCAACTATTTTGATTATCGATTAACCGTTAAAGTCATTTTTCATGATTTTTTTTGTTGATGTTTTCAGCCTCTCAAATATTTTCTGTTTTTAATATATTAAACTGAACGTCTGAGTTTTGGAGTGAGAAAATGAGACATTTAAAGACATCACCTTGGACTTTGAGAAGGTTGGATCGACATTTTTCACATTTTTCTGACATTTTTCTGACATTTTGATTAATCAAGATAAGAATCGTCAAGATTAATTGATAATGAAAATAATTGTTAGTTGCAGCCCTATTGTTTACGCTCTGGACAGGTTTTGATGGATTCTTTTGTTGCCCTTGTGCACTTTGAAATAGACATTTTTACATGCATTGCTAGTGTTTGGTTATAGTTCGTGTCCTGATTTCCATGCCAAGGTTAGATTCAGTCAAACATTACAAATGCCTCTGTTCTCAAGACAAAGGGCTCATCAGCCACAGGTGAGAAATACAGCATGATGAACCCCGTTTCCACCTGGCTTTAAAGCACTTTTCCTCTTCGGTCCCCCTACAGGTTGGAAGCGGAATCGCCCGTTACCGCTGTCGTAATGTGTCATTATGTCTCATTCGAACTACAGTTTTGCTACCCGATCTGGCAAACTTGCATAGTGCGGTTATAGCCGATAGAAGACCGCAAAGCGAATGCAGAAGTGCCGTTCACCCTGTTACGAGTTGATGAACCACTGGAACGATTTTGGAAACATTATTTTAAGGTGCAAAAGAATCTTTGGCGTTACTTTAACATCCGTTCGGAGTGATCGGATCACAAGTGGATAGCTCTGAGTACCGGTGAAAACGCTCTCAGGACACATTGAGATCTGATCGCAAAAACCACATTCAGAGGTGGTCTGAGCCGCATGTGTCCCACATTCTTACAGTAGCGAGAACGGGAATGTGTCCTCTGTCCACATTAAAGAGCGCCTACTCTACTGTAAGACGGTGAACAGAGTGGTCTTTGCGGCAACTGTGAAACGGTTTCATTTCCTATAAGTTCTTCGCAACAAAAGTCCCCTGTTAGTTTGTTATTTAAATGCTTTTATTATGAAGAAGCCAAATCAGGAGATGTTGGTTCTTCATCAGCAGTAATGTGACGCGACTCCTAGCGAACATGACATCTAAAATAAAGCCGTGATTATATAAACTAAACTTCAAACCACAGAGATTCAGTTAGAAGATACAAACGTTCTAAGAGCTGAATACACAGAAACTTTTTAAAACATCTTTCTCTCCTGCACAGGTCCTGCCACCTGTCAGTAGATCTCCTCATGTCTGCTCGCAGACAGACTGTGAAGTCACTTGTATATGTGAGAGTAACAACTGACATTATAAACACACAACCAGCCAACATGCAAATGGAAATGATGCACGTGTGTATTTGCATATAGAGTGGGGAAGTGAGATCTGATCACAAGTGGTCACTGAGGACGCGTGTGAAGACACATTCTGCTGCCAGGTGAAAACACCCGTACCTAGAGCTGTCCACTCGTGATAGGGATTTTAAGCTTTTGGGTGGGGCGCGGGTTTGTGTCCTCCTGCAGGTCACAGCCGCTCCATCGTGGGCCTGGAGCAGAAGAAGAACGGGAGCCTGTGCCTGCTGCTTCTGGATCCTGGCACCTCGGCGTCAGACACCAGGAAGCTGCTGAGCAGGGACAGCATCTCCCACGCCGTCCGCCACGTTCGCAAGTTCCCCAGCAGCCTGAAGCACAAACAGTACCAGGTGGTGGCAGTGCAGGGCACACTGTCTGCTGAGGAGAAACAGGTCAGCTGCGTGCGTGTGTGTGTGTGTGTGTGTGTGTGTGTGCGTGTGTGGTGTATATAACAGCAGCACTCTTTGTTTTGTGTGTCCAGATCAGCATCCTAAACTCGAGGACATTACGTGCTGAAAGGATCCCCTGAACAGGAGCTTCTTTATCTCTTCTATCTGCTTTTACTGTCAACATACTTTTGATTTCAGGAAGTATTTAATGTATTCATTTGCTAATGTTGTAATGTAGCCTTATTTATGTTTTTAATAAACTGTGTTCCCTCCATGCTGTTCACTTATTCTCAGTTAATGTGTGTGTGAGAGAGAGGAAATGGAGCAGAACAACCCTGCCTGTCCTTAAAGAACCCTGTCTGACCACAAACATGCAGCGGCCTCGTCCGCCCGGCTCTCAGAGAATCACACTGTTGCAATAAGTGCAAATGTCAAACCTCAAATATTTGATTGCATAAGTGGTTTACTCTCCTTTCCGTGACACACCTTAACAACGGCGTGCATGGTGAGGGAGTTTAGGCTCCAACAGTTTTTCTGATGTGTTTTTATAGAGGACGACCTGCATTCCCATCATAAACAATGTGAAACATTAACCTCCGGGGGCAAGGTGCAGAGGAGCAAATTTCATGTGATTTAATATTCTAAACTGAGCATGTGGTGGTCAGAATGTGAGGACTCGCTGGTTGGTCAAAGATGGAGAAATAGTCTGCTCGTTTATTTTACCACCAAGGTACATTTCTAGCAAAACCATCAAAAATACAATTAGGACAGTTTTTAAAGGTGCTCTAAGCAATGTTACACGTTTTTTAGGCTACAACATTTTTTGTCACATACAGCAAACATCTCCGCTAGCTGCCTGTCCCCTGAACACTGTAAAAAAAAAAACGCGGTCTCTGTAGACAGCCCAGACTCTACAAAAGCCAACAAAAACAAACCGCCAACCTGCACCACCAAACAACAGTGTTCCAGCCAATAACTGACAAGAAGGATTTTTGGGTGGGGGTTGGGGGCTTAGTGCGTGGAACCACGGAGGGAGAGGGGACGGAATGAGGAGGAGGGAGGGGCGAGGGTAGCCTCAGTTTTGTTTGACAATACTTTGAACGTCACCCAACATCACTTAGAGCACCTTTTAATAATGATTTAAATGTAAGCATGAATGTTCACTCATTTGAAAAATTGAGACAGTTGTGATTTAAGTAGGAGGACTGGAGGATGACTAGTTGGTTAATCTTCTAGTCTGTTAAAAGAAAAAGCCGTCACAACACCGAGGTGTCCAACAAATGGTCCTGTGGTATCTGAACAGTTCATAACTTTATATACATTTGTACTTAAGATTTTCTTGTAAGGGATTCCTTTGACCCTTACCCTACTTTTACTGAAACATCTGGAAACTGTTAACATGAGCAGAAGAGCCCTCTTGGACAGAAGAGTCCTTATTTGGAGATGAGCCAGAAAAGAAGGTATCATTGGTCAGTTCTGACCCAATCAAGTCACCACAGTCCAAACCCCCAAAATAATCTGCTCACAGTGATATGTAACAGAGAAATCCTGGAGCGACACGAGGAAGAGTGATGTTAGTCCTGAAGATTGGGCCAACTGTCCCAGCTGTAAATCTGCTTTGTGGACATGCAGTCCAGAATATGTACTTGGACCTGACATGAATAGTTGTTTCCTCGCAGTCCCCCATCCAGCTGCAGAGGGGCCGAGGCCTGTCCAGATGTGTTTTGAATCTTGCTCAGTTGTTCACTTTCCTTCTGAAGGATTCAACCAAGTGACCTCACACATGGACGCCAGTTCCCTGGGCGTGTTCAGAACACAGCGTTATCTTTGTCGTATCTGAGAGAAGAACCCTGATGATAGTTTGTTTATTAAAAGGATCCCCATCAGCTGATGCCGTAGCAGTCAGCTCCTCTTCCTGGGGTCCACACTAGACACACAACACATACCCATTACATCACAGACATGCCATTACAAGAATATATGTAAAATCACATCAATATGCAATACACTTATCCACGCCCACATACACACACATGCATGTGTACACCCGCCAACATACACCCACCCACACACGTACATTTCCCATAAACGAGATCAAAATAAGTCACTCAGTAACTATCACATTATAAATAACCCACAATCTAAAACCTGTTCGCACAGAAACAATTATAAAACACAATGGGAATATTATTTTTTTTTAGACAGTGTATGAATCATACAGACTCGTACAGTTACGTTCCAGTACTCAATCTGTCAGCAGCATGCCAGATGGATGGCATGCTTCACATAGAAGCTATTTTATTATAAATGAAAAAAGGTCACATTTTCACTGCAGGACTTTAACTGTAACAGAGTATTTTTTACAGTGTGCTATTAGTACTTTTACTGAAGTAAAGGATCTGAATCCTTCTTCCATCGCTGCCTATAAACAATTCTGTGAATAAGAATTAGAAGTAAGGGTACTCGTGGACAAAAATCATTCAGTACTGGCCCATTTCAGGCCCTGGCTGAGTTCAGTTTGAGCTTGATCAGTACTGGGGACAGGAGCCTTCAAACCCCCTCCCCCCTCCTCCCTCCCTCAACCTGTCATCGCTGGGTGATGTGTGAGGAGGTGATCTGAGAGCGGGTAGGGAGGGAGGGAATCTCTGTGTCTGTTCTCGGAGCTGCTTTCTGTCAGCGGGGCGTTCAGCAGCGCGCAGCCGGGCCGAAGAGGTGGGACCGCCGGGCGGCCACGGTTAATACAGAGTGTGTGAAAAGAAAAAAAAACAGTAGATTTATTATAAGAGTCAAGTGGGTTGATCAAGGTGCGCGTGATGGACGGAGAGAGAACACAGCGGACAGAAGAGCGCGCAGCAGGTAGGCTATGCAGCACGTTGGTCACGACGGGCACTGCTAGACTGAGTGGCCTGGACAAGCTGGGATGGAAGTACATTTACTAGACTACTGTAGCCTACCTAAGTGCACTTTCCAAGTCCTATGTTCTGCTCCTTTCTACTTGTACTCCTCTACATCTCAGAGGGAGATATTGTACCTTTTACTGTACCACATTAATCTGACAGATTTAGTTCCCTTTCAGATTATTAAAACCAAATATAATTAGCTATTAAATTATGATGTGTTATTCTAGATTAAAGTACCCAGCAGAATATAAAGTCAGTAAAATGAGCTGCACCTTTACCAGCTGCAACATTTAAACATCTTACTAATTGTATAGACTATTCTGCAGAGTGAGGACTTTTACTGTTGGTACTTGAAGTTTGTTTTGATGCTGATACTTTTGTAATTTTGAGTGGGATTTTGAATGCAGGACTTTACCTTGTAACCAAGTATTTCTAAACTGTAGTATTGCTACTTTTACTGCATTAACATATGTGAGTACTTCCTCCCCATCTGGGAGTAGCAGCCAACTGTTTTTCTGCACCGTTTTGAAGGTCTGCTGGTGAATGATGATAGATGAAGTGAGACCATTGTCATATCTATGGAGCCTTACATGAAAACTTCATTTTTTTTTAATTGATTCTACTTTAGCTATCATGGACGTAAATGATGTCAAGACGCGTGAGCATGAACTGGTGCCCCACAGAGGCTTCATGCTGATCAGCGGGACTCACGATCCAGATGAAGTGGACCAGATTTACAACCTGGAGATCAGAGACTCTGACGTGTTTGTCGTCACATACCCAAAATCAGGTGAGAGGGAACTAAAGATGGATGGCTGTTGTGCTGCAGGGGGAGGCCGCCTCAGGTCAGGGAGGGTTCTGGGAGAAGGCGCATTAGCTCATTAGTATGTGCACATGAATGCCCTTCTCTTTTGTGTGTTGCAAATGGATTTGAGCAGAGAGTCGGGTATCGGATGACAAGGGTGTATTGTGAAAACAGTGAGAGAGGAATGAGGCCAGGGCTGCACAGAGAGCAGACGAGGCTGACCTGAGTGTGGGCCGTGTGCTCTCTGTCTGACAGGCACCATCTGGATGCAGCAGATCCTGCTGCTCCTCCAGGCAAAGGGAGATCTGGCAGCCATCAGCCAGCTCAACAGCTACAGCAACGCTGACCTGGTCCCCTGGATCGAGCTGATTGGCAGCAGACAGGCGTTCATCACGGCGCCATCCCCCCGGCTTAGGGTCACCCATCTGCAGTTCCACCTAATGCCTGCTGCTCTGAGCCAGAAGAAGGGCAAGGTCAGTGCTCCCCCTTGCCTCTATTGCACCTACACACTGAACCCTAACCCAGTCTGTGAGACTAAACATTACTGCAGGCGCAGCTGTTCTCTGCTTCTTATTTACTCTATCATCACCCTCCTCTGTTTATACAGCAGCTCCAGCTGTGAGTGTCCACAGGACCAGTTATATTAAGTATAGTCTCTCATGTCCAGCTCTATCTCCACAGCGCTGTGGAGTAAGGTCTGGCTACACCACAAATACATTCTGGGATAGGAGAAAATCCACCCTGGCTTGTTTGCATTTCTTTAAACCAATCCCAACGGTCTTGGGCGGCACTAAGCTCCGGACGAGGTGACGGTGGCTCTGCTAAATAGTCTCAGGAAGGAACTTGTTTTGGTGGAACATTTGCCTTCTTACAACTGCAACATAGTCTATCATAAACCATTTATTACATGTTTATATTCTGCTGAAATATGGGGCTTCCCATTCCTATGCCTAAACACGTGTACATCATTTAAGAATAACAATGATTTGATGAAAACATGATAGTTGATTCAAGGAAAACTAGTCACCCTGTGGAGCCTTCATCCTGTTTAGTATCTCATTGTTCTACAACTGTCGTCATCGTTCTGAAGCCAGAACACAACACATATTTTTGGACGACTCATTTTCAGCCCTAACGACGCCTTAAGGGAGGCCCAACTTGTCTGATGTTACTATTTTGAAGTTACGAAACAGGTAGCGTAGGAATCTGGTGTAAACGCCTTGACTGAAGATCTTGAAATCTATTGTTGTTACACTCTGCTGGAGGAGAATTCACTGACAAATGTGCCACATGTGAATACTACGGAAATTATAAACCTAAAGAACATTTACTCAATTATGTTAGATCTATTTAGGGAATAGCACTGCAGTTGACCTAAAAGATTTGGGGCTTTAAGAAAACATTTGGTGCTGGAGCCCCTGAAGTCCCCCAAATATAAAAAGTCCATTGATTAAAAATGAATATTAGAAAGAGAAATAACCGTCCTTGTTTGCACTTGGAGGTTTTCTGGCAGCAGTTTTACAGAAGTCTCTTTTACAGTGGTGGCCTATGGGGAAAATCCTCCGAAGGGGAATTTTTCAAACAAAATGCCGGGCTGCCAGGCTGAGTGCTGTTCCTGGGGGCCAGGTCAATATTAGTGGCATATTAAAGGATACATTCTCCTATTTTTTTCACGTCTGCCTTGCACATTCAGAGCAATAGTGGTCCTTGCAGTTGTTCATCCTCTCCATAATGGCCACAGAATTCCCTTTCTAAAGCAATCCAGTGAAAGTGATGAAGGCCAGAACCCACGGTCCTTGTTCTGTGTGTGAATGGGTTCTAACGGAGGCTTCAGCAGTCTAAAGTGTCTCTCTGTTTGATTCTGTCCGGCCTCTTTGTGTTTCCACTGACTGGTTCCCTGCTGAGCTTCAGCGGAGGGACAGTGAAAAAGATGAATTTGTGTAACTCGTATTCATTTCAGCTGAACTTGCACAGAATCACGATTGTGGAATTTGTAACCCACGGCTTCATTTACAGCCAGTGTGGGCCAGATGAATCATTAATGCAACCAACAGTGCTTTCAATGTGAGTGCTGTTTTAACCCTCCTGTTGTCCTCGGGTCAAATTTGACCCATTTTCAAAAAGTTTCTATACTAGAAATTTCAGTTTCTTACAACCAAATTGTGGAAAAAAATAACATGGATGGTTCCATGCAACGCTCTTTACAATAAAATAAATGACCATTCACTACTTGCATTGAATTTGCATGTTTCATTCAATATTATAGCATTTGAAAAAAAAAATCAATAAAAGAACAATTGGAAAAAGTGACAAACATGTCAGAAAAAGCTTCAAAAACGTGGGAAAAAAAACAATAAAAATTTCAAATAAAGCGCACAAAAAAATCGTCAATAACAAAGTGACAAAAAACTTGAAAGAAAGTGACAAATAACGTCGTAAAGACTTCAAAAACATTGGAAAAGTGACAAATGTCGAAAGAAGTTACAAAAACATCAGGGAAAGCGACAAAAGTGTCGAAAAAGACGACCAAAACGTTGAAAAAAAAGTTTTAATTTTAAATTTTGACCCAGAAAAACAAAAAGTTGCATGGTCGCCAGGAAGACAACACAAGGGCAAAGACAGACTGGAAAATATGAACTTATTCGTCAAGGCATTGATGTTTCCTGAGATATATATACTCAGCAAAACAAGAAATGTCCTGTCACTTTCAACTGCTTTTATATTTTAAGCAAACTTAACATATGCAAATATTTGCATGAACATTAAAAGATTTAACAACTAAGACATATACTGAACAATGTTCACAGACATGTGACTAACAGAAATGGAATAATGTGTCCCTGAACAAAGGGGCGGGGGGGGGGGGGGGGGGGGGGGGGGGGGTGTCAAAATCAAAAGTAGCCCTCAGTATCTGGTGTGGCCACCAGCTGCATTAAGTACTGCAGTACATCTCCTCCTCATGTACTGCACCAGACTGGCCAGTTCTTGCGGTTGTTTTTGCCATCCTGTAGGCCTACCTGTCCCGCAGGTGTGATATTCGGATGTACCGATCCTATGCAGGTGTTGTTACATGTGGTCTGCCACTGCGAGGATGATCAGCTGTGCTTCCTGTCTCCCTGTAGCGCTGTCTTAGGCGTCTCACAGTAGGGACATTGCAATGTATTGCCACATCTGCTGTCCTCATGCCTCTTTGCACCATGCCTTTAGCAGGTACCCTGGGCGTCTTTCTTTTGGTGTTTTTCAGAGTCAGTAGAAAGGTCTCTTTACTTATCTAATTTTCTTTTAACTGTGACCTTAATTGTCTACCGCCCTTAAGCTGCTATTGTCTTTTCGACCGTTCAACAGATGCATGTTCATTAATTGTTTATGGTTCATTGAACAAGCATGGATAACATTGTTTAAACCCTTTAGAATGAAGATCTCTAAAGTTATTTTGATTTTTACAAAGTTATCTTTAAAATACAGAGTCCTGAAAAAGGGGCGTTTCTTTTTTTGTTGAGTTTATATGCACACGTCACAACAAGGAAAGAGGAAACTCTTAGTCAGTCAGCTTCAGGCTGAGACAACAAGTCCCAGGCACACGTGGAAATGATGGCCTGATGGCGGGGCTGATTCATCCTATGGGGTCCATTTAATGGTACAGTGGCAATTTTCATTTTGATAAGAAATCCTGTCATATTCCTTTCATTGTATTTTAAATATTTCACATTAATTTAAAGAAGAAAAACTAATATTTCCATTGAGAACTGACAATCGGGGAATTGAGACACTGATATACTGTTGTTTGCATGGCTATGGGTGGATACTCAATTCTGATTGGCTGCAGGGTGATAATGGACACCTCGTCGGGCATTAAGCCTTACATAAAAGAACAGTTGAGTGTTCTGCTTCACTTAAAGGTACAGTAGGTAAGCCTTATAAAACTAACTTTTTGTCATATTTGCTGAAACCGACCCTATGTTCGAGTATACACTCACCTAAAGGATTATTAGGAACACCCAAGGGCGTAAATCCCAGGGGGGTCAGGACCCTCCCCCCCCCACCCCCCCCCCCCCCCCCCCCCCCCATCTAAGGGTTGTCCCCCCCTAGAAATATCATTAAAACAATGCTGTGTATTGTAAATAACATAATGATGTATACTTAAAATATCTGTGTAAGTAGTAAAACAATACAACCCCCAAAAAATGCTTTTTAAGTTTAGAAACATTTTGAGTCCCCCCTCCCTTGCCTCACAGTGGTTTAGTCCACTACATGCTATCTGCACTAGACTCACAGTCACATGAAAAAAAAAAAAGAATGAGAACATGGATCCGTCATGCCTTGTTACCACTGGGCAGGCTGGTGGTGGTGGTGTAATGGTGTGGGGGACCCCTTTCGCCTTCAGAACTGCCTTAATTATTTGTGTCATTGATTCAACAAGGTGCTGGAAGCATTCTTTAGAAATGTTGGCCCATTTTGATAGGATAGGGTCAAACACGGTATTAATATGGTGTACCTAATAATTAGGGCAGTCAGTGTTAACGCGTTAATCGCATGCCAGCATTTATTAATTTACTTTACACTTCACTCGGCTTTGCGTGGTGCCTAACAGGCTACTATTTTAACCCTTTGCAGCACCGTTACTTATCATCAAGCTGCCACTTCCTCGTAACACATCCTGCTGCTGCAGGCTGCAGGCATGATGGAGAATAACAGCAGCAATAACTCTGAATGGCGCTTTTTATTTTCCAAAACTCCCGGACGGCTCGTAGACAAGTCGAAAGCCATATGCACATTGTGTAAATTAAAATATCACCGAAGCACGTCAAGCTTGAGCTACCACCTACGAGCTAAGCATAGTAGTACAGTTAACGTGATGCTACCCGCTAGCGTGCTACAGAGTGCTACTTGCTGACCTGTGGATGAAACCAAATCCCCAAAAATGACTACAGCTCTTGCGAAATGGGTGGTAACTAACTGCAGACCTGTCAGCATCGTAGAGGACTCGGGTCTTAAAGACGTACCACAGTTGGCATGTTCTGACCTTGTCTCGTTGCCGTCGAGGGGGACAGCAGCCCCAAACACAGCCTGTATGACACAGAGAAAGCAGCCACACTGGAACTGCTGCCATGTGCTGCAAACGCTGTCTCATTAACCGCTGATCACTGGATGTCAGTGAGTAATCAACATTATTTAGGAGTTACTAAACACTATATTGACTCTGGTAAGGATAGGGATTTTTAGTTTTTTAGTTAGGTACTTGGAGGAATTGTGCAATAATGACAGATTCACACATTTTTCTTTTGTTTACAGTAAATAAATAATTACAAATCTTAAAATGAAGTTCATAAAGTAATTTTCTTTGCATTCATTTGATTCCCAATCAAGATCCAATGGTAAAAATTGCTTTTGATTGTTAATATGTACTTAAAAACTGTTCTGAAATGCTAAATAATAGAATTTTAATCATGTGATAAAACATGCGATTAATTGCGATTAACTATAGAACTTTAGCGATTAATCACGATTAAAAAAATTATCGTTTGACAGCCTTTTATTATGAAGCAGGTAATAATAAAAAAAAAAATCCGGCTCCTCTGGCACCACCTACAACCTGTAGTGTGATTTGCAAAAATCCACAGCTCCCTGTTCGGATGCACCAAACATGGCCAGGGGGGGTGTCTAACTGCGTGTCAATCACTGCTCATGCACACGCATTCATTCTCTCTTGTGGGGGGAGGGGCTTAGGAGACCGTTTTGGGCTTTAGCGGAGGGACTGAGAAGTTGTTGATGTTCAAATTTTTTGGCTAAGTCCTGGATCTTCACAATCTTCACAATGTGGCCGTTGTTATATAAACTAATAAAGCTGCATTTTTGTTTGCACTAATTAGAAAAAAACTATTCTCCCAATAAAGATTTGACAATGTGTTTATGCTCCTTATGTTCTTAGCTAGAATATTGTTAAGGCAAAGCGTGACCCCCAAAACCTGTGATATGAAGTGAAGCGTTCCACCGTGCTGTTAAATATCCACATCAGAATGATGGAAACCTCTGCTCCTTGGACTGTCTCTGGCAGGGTCAGGCAGCTAACACTAACCTTGGTCCTGGAGCTCTCTCTCCACGTCCTGCGGTGCTCTGTTGTTTGCTCTAGTTGGTCCTGTGATTTTCTGCCCTGTAGCTGCACGAAATGGTACACGCCCAAATCCTCCCATTAACACAGAGAGGCCGATTTCAGGCCCCGGGAGGGTTTTGGCGTGAACATACGGTACAGTTACAGACCGATACTGTAGAATTGTATCTTGTCATGTGCCTACAGCTTTAAAATCCAACAAGGCATTTAAGAGTCAGTCAGTCGTCAGGCAGACAGAGTGGTAAACTGTTGATACCCAGACTGTGCCTCTTTTAGGTGATCTACGTGGCAAGAAATCCCAAAGATGTCCTTGTGTCTTACTTCCACTTCCACAAGGTTGCAAACATGTTGGAAACGCCGAAGGATTTTGATGACTTCTTTGAGAAATTCATGAGAGGAGACGGTGAGTTGTGTTCTGTCTGCACAGAGGATGTTGCTCGTGGTGTTTTGTCAGCAGAGAAGCTCGTGATCAATGTGTCTGCAGTGTGGTGGTAATGTTGTGCATTATTCATTGCAGTGTTTGGGTGCCGCTGGTTTGAGCACATTAAGACTTGGTACTCACACAAGGATGATATGAGCATGCTGTTCATCACTTATGAAGAAATGATTCAAGTAGGAGCAGAAATCATTTCCATCCCTACATGTCCATAAGCTGTCGTGCCATACGTTGTGTATATCGATCTGTGGTGCGTTTGTGCTGCTGTGTCTTTGTCCAGGACCTGCAGTCGGCAGTGGAGAGGATCTCCGTGTTCCTGGGCGAAGAGCTGAGTGCTGAGCAGCTGGCCAGTGTGGTGAAACACAGCACTTTCAGCAACATGAAGAAGATCCCTCAGGCCAACTACGAGCACGTGTCAGGGGAGCTGCTCAGCCACCAGCAGGGGGCCTTCATGAGGAAAGGTGAGAGGCAGTTTTTTATTTATTATCACACAAAACATTAGCCTGGAAATCCAGACCCAAATCCGAAAGATTAAGGGTGTGGCAATTAGTAATGAAAATGGCCCAACTCAAGGGGTGGCACCAAGCATGCATTTGAAAATCTCACTGCCCGCAACTAATTACCAAAAGTGGGTTTTCGCTAAGCCCCATATGCTTAGCTACCAGCGGAGCTAACTGGTAGATTAAACACTTAGCTACAAGCAGAGCTAACAGGTAGATTAAACTCTTAGCTACCAGTGGAGCTAACTGGTAGATTAAACTCTTGCCTTATCCGGTCGGCAAAACAGCAAAAACGTCCTTCTTGCAAAGAACTGATTTGTGCCGCGTCTTCTGCTCCTCTTTTAGATAAAAAGCCAAGTCTAACTCGTTCATTCTAGCGGCCAAAGCCGTTTCAAACAACTGGTGTTCATCCGTAGCCATCTTGCAATGTTTACTAATGACTTCGACGTGGCAGCGCTGTCGTCATCTGTTTAGCTCTCCTCTGGCCCGCCTATATCAGATACACCGATGTGATTGGTGCGGCTCAGCTACAAGGGCATAGTTAATGAGCATCATTACTGAATGCCAGAGTGACTCGCTGAGTTAATTACAATTGTGCTCTCGCAAGAACTCTGGATTTCCAGGGTAACAAACATATAACTCACAACATAAACACCCCCCCTCCCCCATCATCACCACCCACTCAGACAAAAGTCAAGAAAAGATGACACAGTAACTAAAATACAATAATCAAAACCATTTAACAGAATAGTAATTTCATTTTTTTATTTTAGTATTTTTCAATGAAAACTATAATCATTTAATTTTTATTTTAATATTCATTCAACAGAATAGTAACAAAATAGACAATAAACCATGTGACAACACCAAAAGCCATGGGTGTCAAACATACAGCCCGTGGGCCAGAACCGGCCCGCCAAAGGGTCCAATCAGGCCCACTGGATGACTATGCAAAGTGTGAAAATTGCAGAGAAGTAATTCATTTCAATTCCAAATTTACCACTTTAATCTCAGAGAATATCCAAGTTCTTTTTCTGGATATTTACCACTTTAATATCAGAAATTCATTGTTTTTTCTCTGAATATTACCCCTCTCTCCCGGGTCCACAACATTTTCTTTTTTTTTGCGTTTGCCGACATCAAGCTGACAAGAAACTCTGTGGCAGATAAAGTTTCTGATCTTTCTGGAGAGGTTTACTGGTCTGGCCCATTTGAGATCAGATTAGAGATATGTGGTCCATGAACTCAATGAGTTTCACCCCTCTGCCATAAGACCATCAAACACGTCTCTTCTGAGAACAAACATATATAGAGGTTTACTCCTCGACGCAGCAGGCCCGGGTTCGACTCCGACCTGCGGCCCTTTGCTGCATGTCATTCCCCCCTCTCTCTTACCTTTCATTTCTTCAGCTGTCCTGTCAATAAAGGCCTAAAAAAAAAAAAGCAGTGGAGGACCTTAGTAATCTGGCTGGAACATAAAATGAAAGAAAATCCCAGATGTATGGAGGGGCGAGGTCATGTAAAGCTTTATAGACAAGTAAAAGAACTCTGGTGTGTTTGTTGGAAAATGCAGCTGAGCTGGAGGTCCAGCTCCTGTGGATCAATCCCCTCCAACCCCCGCTGCACCACCGATATTTCTTTTGGGCAGGCATTTTGGCCTTTAATTGATAGGACAGCTGTAGACAGGAAAGGGGGGGAGAGAGAGAGAGAGGAGTAAGACATGCAGGAAAGGGCTGCAGGTCGGAATCGAACCCTGGGCTGCTGCGGTGAGGACCAGCACCTGCACCACCGTTATTCTGATGCTGAGTTTCAACACTGTTGCAGGACTCGTTGGCTTGTTATGTTGCTCAGAAAACAGGCGCTGTCTTCCATGCATTTCTGTCCCCATCATATCCAGAAACAGTGCCGTCACTACATATTTGGACAGACACACACTGGTTGTCATAACCTGCCTGTATACTCTAATGTACTACACAGAGTATAGAAGGATGGCTTTATTCAGGACAAAATGGCCATAGTACAGTACAAAAATAGAAAATATTTACAGAAATATAGCAATAAATATATAGTACAAGTCATTTCAATTAAAAACAATGTCAGCAAACTTCACCTGTAATATACAAACATGAGCACCAGTGACTCCACCTGACGAAGATCAGTGTGCGCTAAAGATTGTATAATTCTGTTTTCTGAGACTGACCTCCTGCAGATGTATTGATAAATAAGGTTTCTTAAAATGGCAGAACAGGTAGGCACACCAACACCAAAACATTTTTTGCTAGCACTACACCATCTTGGTTGTTTAAGAAGCAGTCTCATGCCATCGTTATACGCTACATTCATCTCTGCGTGTTCTTTTTTCTGTAACAACGCCACAAGTGGGCAGTATGTAGCGGTGTACAAAATGCTTTAAATAAAGCTTCATTAACAGAACCCATGCACTGTATACAGCAGTGTTTCTCAAATGGAGGTACGTGTACCCTAGGGGTACTTTGGAGTACTGCAGGGGGTACGTGAAATATTTGCAAAAGTGGTGATTTAAAAATATGTCATGCATAATTCCTAAAATAATTATACTATAATAATGAATGAATTAAGTGATGGATTCTGAATATTTGAAATGTAGCATTTAAATGTTTTTGTTTAAAAAAGGTTGTTGTTTAGTGAATCTATCACTGCCGCCGCTGTATTGTACCTCTTTATATAGACTTTTTTTCTACCAAAAATGTTTTTGCGCTGGTCAGGGAGTACTTCTAAGCAATTCAAAGGGGGGTACAATATTGAAGAAAGTTTGAGAAACACTGGTATACAGTATATATATCTAGTCATACTGACCAGCAGGGAGTCAGTGACCCGAGCAGATGGCGACGAGACGGGCTGAAGTAAAATGACACATGACCTTCTATTGTGATGCTCACTGTTGAACTCTAGGCACCATCGGGGACTGGAAGAATCACTTCACCGTGGCCCAGAATGAGAGGTTTGACGAGCTCTTCCACAGAGAGATGGGGGACATTCCTCTGCATTTCATCTGGGACATCAGGGACATTGAGTGATCAGCTGTTGGTCTCATGGCAACACAAAGATGAAGACAGTCGCCGCTGCAGCTTCATGAACACTGTGCTATACAGAATGAAAAAAAAAATTATTCCTGTCAACTTCTCTCTCCTTCTGCCACAGCAGCGTCTCTGTACGTCTAGCCCCAAGGCTTCACTGTGAGCACACTGTAGTCTTTCCTTCAGCCACTGCTTTGCAGTCATTTCAGCACACGTTGAAAAGCTATGCAAAGCCTCATTGAGGACAGCACAAGCAGTCATTTTGACATAACAGGACATAGTATTTTCGGTAACACTTTACTTGAAGCTATCTACGTAAGAGTGACATGACACTGTCATGAACACATGAACCCTAACTCTAACTTGTCATGACAAAAACCGAATGACACTACAAGAAGCGTTATGTCATAAACGTTTATGACTTGTTTATAATTTTGATGACACGTTCATGACAGTGTCATGTCACTCTTATGTAGATACCTTCAAGTAAAGTGTAACCATATTTTCTTAGAATCATCCAATAGATCTGTTGTGATGTTAATGCAGCGAGTCCTGTTGTCTCTTACTCAAGCCTTTCGATCAGTGCCAACATCAGTCTGCAGAGAATGTCCAGCTTCAGGTAATCCCTCAGGGATCATTCTGTTTTTATTAGTGGCGCCTGGTTGCAGCACACGCCCCTAAAATCAATCTTCACTTACACCATAGAACAATTACTAAAGTAAGCTTTCTGTTCATACATCAAGCAGTTTTAACTTTCACACTGTAGTGAAAGGGAAGGATTGTATCTGATTTGTAGTAAAATAGTGTGTTCTTTGGCTGCTATAGTAGAGTCTGTGACATTGATGGTCATAAAAACATGACACTAACTTGTCTCGGTGTGAACAGGCAGACAACAGATGATTCCTCAGATTATCATTTTCAGATGTAACGATTGTAGCTGGAGTTACATACCATTGATTTTAAATATATGTCATATTTCTGAA
This sequence comes from Zingel zingel, assembly GCA_023566125.1. NCBI lineage: Eukaryota > Metazoa > Chordata > Actinopteri > Perciformes > Percidae > Zingel > Zingel zingel. The sequence goes on along the minus strand of CM042321.1, from coordinate 30,659,511 downwards.
TTACATTCTCATCGGCAACGTCAGTTGTTAAACAACTTCACAACATCATCAAAATGTCCGTGTTTCCGTTGAGAGACCCCTAGCTGCAGAAAATGACATGTTTTGTTATGAAGTTTATATGAAAGAAATACAGATCGGACTGCAACTTTACTGTTACCGTTTAAATCATCACGATTCAATTAAAAGTGATCATCATCAATCATGAGTTGTTTCACACTTGTTGACTTTCTGTGATATGTTGTGACGATGGAACAGTTTGGTATGGGAACTGATCTCTCACAGACTTCCTCACTCCCTCAGATTCTTCTCTTCTGTTTTATGATCACATGTTGCCAGATGTAGGTTATGTATATTTTGAATCAGACTGTATCTTATTCAGGAACCTCTTGTGTGTTTGTGTTGAAATATAAAACCCTGATGCGTTTGAGAAGTTTAAAGTCTTCATTTCATCGAGTGTGATGACTGCTGTACTGACATATGACTTATCTTATTTTACACTTCATCAAAAGTGAAACATTGCATTGTGGGATTTGTAGCTAAACATAGTGTACATCCTATGGAGAGCTCATTTTAAGGGCACTGTGAGGTGCATACATGTGTGTATGTAGAGTACAAACATCCTGTTGATACACTGAATGTTACATTGCTCTACAGATGATGAAGCTTTGACTTGTTAGGTATTTAGTAGTCTCCCACGTCCAGGGCTGTGGAGGAGTCTGGCTAGTCCACACAGCATTCCTGGATGGGAGAAAAACGTGCTCTGGTTTATTGGCATTTCTTTAAACTAATCACAATCGTCTTGGGCGGTGCTAAGCTCCGGACGGTGCCACGGTGCCTCTGCTAAATAGCCTCAGGAAGGAATTTGTTTTGGTGGAACACGTGTACGTTCAAAAGTAGTTTTAGTCGTGCAACAGAAAACTCAGATTGGACAGAGTCTAGTTAGCGGTCTGGATTTACCCTGCAGAGAGGAACGGAACGGACATCCGGCGGCACCGGAGCAATCCCAGAAGTGGAACGTCGTGGATATAGACTACTGTACACCCGATACTCTGTCTAAGATTAGGATGTCCCCTCTGAGAAAATGTGTTGAGCAATGTTGTACTTTTTTTTTTTTTTTTGTTGTTGTTGAAATTTGAAACAAGTGGAACATCGTAGATATAGACTAGGTATTTTAGAAATCAAATCAGAGCATCAGTGTTTTGACTCAAGTTCTTTAAACTGCACTAAACAATGGTTTTATCTACAATGGGTCAGTTATTTCAATGTGTTGCTGCTTTTACTCCCTCACACATTAGAGGTAAATACTGACTGTAAAGCTCTTTGTCCGGTGAGGTAGAAAGGCACCGTAGAAATATCCGAGTCACGGCTCGCGGAGTAATTCTAACATTTATTTACTTACTTATTTTTCAAAACTACTCCTTGCCCCCAGGGAATACATAAAATGTATTTGAATTGAATATTAATGTAGTCCATTCACAATCATTTAATAGATTATAGAACATAGTGACAATAGTGACATTTGAACAGTATATAAAGTGTTCATAAGGACAACATAAACACTCCGTTTACATCAGTAATAAAGCCACGCCTGAAACTCCATAATGAGTAATGCTTTTCATGTTCATAATCATGAATAGTATGTTTTGTATAGTTCGCTTACTTTGACCTAAAGAAGAGTTTGACTGCAGTACTCTTACTGAAGTATATTTCTATATTGGGGCTTTGCTACTTTAATGTCAGTAAACTCTCTGAATATTTGAGACGTTGCTGCCCTCTTCTGGCCTGTCACTGGATGTCCTGCATGTCAAACAGCACTGGAGCCAAGTCACACGTTTGTTTGGTCAATTTAATAGTTCAGGCAGAGAAATGAACACTGGTGGGTGATTATGTATGTGTTGTTTTTTTATGAAGATTCCCTCTCCAACTGCTGTCAGAGTCTTTGAAAAGGAACTGGGTCTGCTCAGATGATCCGACTCCAGAGATGGTGCTGTCCGTCCCCAGCAGTCCTGCTTTAGTCCTCATCGCTCCCCATCTCTAAAGGGTCAAAGTCAGGGTCGTCCTCATCCAAGTCCAAGTCCTCAATGTCCTGGAACAGGGACTCATCCACTTCAACGTTGTTTCCAGCTGCAGAGGAAGAAAGCAGGTGTGTGTCAGGATAAAAACAAACCAATCTCCACTCTGAACTCAAGTTAGGAGCTTGATATTCTTAAAATGATGAACAGCACCCCAAATCTGTGCAGTCTACACTGCAGTCTCCAACCTGTTTTGACCAACAACAAAAAAAAGACCATTGCTGAGGACGGGTTCAGATCCGTGCTCCCAGATGGACCTCAAAAATGTTCACATTTCAGTTATGGAATAGAGATGTTAATGATTAACCGTTAACTGAATTTAGGCTCTACAATCTCTCTTTTCACTGCGTGTCAACTTGCTAGTGTCTCTCTGCTGGATGGTGTTCACAGCGGAGAGCTGCGTGACACATGCCACTCTACGGATGGAGACTGGCGGGTTAAATCAGCCGTCACACACGTGTCCCTCGCACAGACTCGCAAAGTGCTTCCAGAAAAGTGGCTACATGTGTCCACAACAATGCACCTGACATCATGGCTGTACAGACTCCGCTGCCTGCTTGTCGGTTAACAGTTAATGATCGGTTCACCAGGGTCGGCTATTGGTCAGAACTAAAGACCTAAAGCAGCATCCCTAATCTGGAATTAATGTGAATGTTAAAATGTTGTCCAATAAAATTTAAAAAGTCCTGAATTAAACTAATTATTTCAATTCCTACAAAAACTCTTAAAGCTACAGTGCGTAGTTTCTGTCTCCCCCATGAGGAATTCTAAGTAATGATAACAACACTGTCGGCGTGTCCACATGATACAAGCCTTCCGTGATTGAGCACCACCACCACCCCCCCTCCACGCAGTCACTAGTAGCCAAGGAGGACACGGCGGATTAAAAAAAAACATGATGGACTCGTCAGAAGAGGTCATTATCTTCACTCGAGTTTCTGCACGGGAAAATCGCCGGACGCCACAATCTTCTGAACAGTCATACTGAGAAATACAGAGAGTTGTGTGGAGCTGATAGTCCTAATTAGCTTTGTAGCAACTAATTTGGTAATGTCTTGAATGTAACGGACGTTTATTAATATCAAAAGGTTACTCACTAAAGCTTTAAAGTTCCAATGTGTAGGAATTTCTCCCATCTAGCGTTGAGGTCATACATTGCAATCAACTCTTTCTCACAAAGTTCAAAGTACGTATTACAGCTACGGTAGCCTTCAAGAAGAAGAAGACTCCTGTTCCTGAAATTTGGATTTTGAATACGTGTGGTCCTCCATGTTTCCTTCTTCAAACTTGCTGGGGCCAGGAAGCTACAATACCCATTAGCAGCATTAGCAGCACCTGTAGGATTATCATGTGACAGTGAAAACGCGAAAGGCAGAGCAGTATGCCCTGTATGTCCCTTACTGGCTAACGTATCTCAAGATGGAGCGTCTACCCCAGTTCATACGAATGCAAATGTAAAATTTCAAGCCAAAAGGAATACTTGGAATTGATGGTGGTGGTCCAATATTCATGAAAAAGGACAAGTTTGTGAACGGGCAACACAGATTTTGATAATAAACAACTAAACACGTTACACACTGGGCCTTTAATGCTTTCACAGTTTGTACCAAAAAAAGGCTTTGATTAATAACAACATGATGTATTAAAAACACTCACTGTCTTCAAGGAACTGGATGTCAGATGTGTCCAGGTTGTGGTCGGTCTCAAACAGCTGTTTACCTGGTGAGGGACACGTTACACTTCCATTAGTTCATACGTTCATGTAATCCAGGTGTGATTGGGCTGTAATCAGATGGGATCCCGGACAGAGGAGTGTCTTTGAGTTTACCGGTGAGTTTGGGTTTCCCTGCCTGCTCCTCTTCTTTCTGTCGTTTCCTCCTCAGCTCGGCCATCTCCAGCTCAAACTTGGCTTTCCACGCCAGGAAGTTTTCAATGGTTACCACTGTGCCTTGAAACAACACCTGACACACACACACACACACACACACACACACACACACACACACACACACACACACACACACACACACACACACACACACACACACACACACACACACACATATATACTACCAGTGACCACATTCATTCCTCCTTAACCTAACACTAAACTGAACTTCCGAACACTGTCCTGAACCTGAAGATGAGCAACTTCAGAGCTCACCGGAAAGCCTCTGTTCCAGAAAACCTGCTTTAGTAAACATTTGCCCATGATAAACATGACTGAAATTAAATGATACATATATAAAGATTAATCTCAGCATTCCTGCTCCTACCTTCTCTGCTTCCTCTGCCTCGGCCTCTTTCCGCCGCGCTTCCTCCTCTCGTCTGTTTTTCTTCACATCCACCATTTCGTTGAGTTTCTCCTGAACGGCCGTCACCAGGGTGAAAATCATCACCATGCCCAGGTTTTCGTCTGCCTGCAGAGTAACCACACATTTTGTTTTGTTCATCACGCTGACTGACAGATCAGGAGATAGTGATCGGCAGTTCAAATCCAAAACGCTGAGCAACTCCAGATTAGGGTCTGGTACCAAACGAGGTACTTTTTTTCACGTTAAATGAATCCGTGCCAAATGTCGGTACCTGAGAGCTTTGCTGTCCTCTCTGCATGTTTGACAGAGAGCTCCGACTCACGTGAGCTGAGTAAGACTACGTGTTGTTTTTTTAGTGTTAGTTGAAAGAAAATATTGGTAGAAAACAGCACTTTAAAATGTAACACTTTTTTTTAGTGGTGCCTTTTATATTCAATATAATAATTTGTCCATAAAAGAAAGTTGGAAATGATTTCCTTTTGTTTTAAATTCAACAAGCAATTTGGTGTATTGTGTAAGAATACTGAAAGCGGCATAATGCAGAACTGAGTACATTTCAATATCCGTTTATGTATCGCGAGTAATATCGTTATCGCGATATTCAACAAAATTATCGCATTGTGCACATTTTCCTCATATCGTGCAGCCCTAATTCAGGTTGACAGACAAGCAGTGGATAGAGGATCAGGACCGGGGACCAATAAAGGCCATCGTATTGAGTTGAGATGGACGGACCTGCTGCTGCAGTAAGGTGAGGATGTCCTCGGCGTCGCTGTCCTCCAGGTTCTCCTGGGAGTGGATCTCCCACAGCGGAGCCTCGTCTGGGTATTTCTCCACATATGTGAACTTTAGTGTTGCTTCCACGGCTGCGGGAAGAAAACACAACGCTTGTATTATTACACATTGCTACATTTCAACTATCAAGCCCAGGTTTTGCAGCGCGTTTTCCTACCCAGCGTACACAACTCTGACATGCCGTTTCACTAACACACATACGAGTATGGCTTCTTATCTAATCTCATTTTGAAAAATGTCAGACTTAATAACTGTCATGTGTGATATGGATGGCATTTTGCAGCCACACGCATCAGTAAACTCACTTTCCCCATTTTCCGCTGCATCCGATGTCACGGTGATGGTGAAGCTGGTGGGCTCATCTGAAAGCACTACAAACACACATCGTCATCACACCTTCATTACGTCACCATGGGAGACACAGGTTACATCATGAACGCTGTTAATACGTCTTCATGTCCTGCTGTGTTTTACATGATCAAAACAGCAATGAAAGTAATAGGGGGGGGGGGAATACACACACACACACACACACACACACACACACACACACACACACACACACACACACACACACACACACAAAAAGACTCAAAAATGGATTTTATATGAATTAATGCAATACTTTCAGTGCAGCAAACTCTCTCCAGAAGTTCAGTGAGGATCTCTGAATGATCCAATGTTGACCTAAATGACTAATGATGAAAAATAGAATCCACCTGTGTGTAATCAAGTCTCTGTATAAATGCACCTGCTCTGTGATAGTCTCAGAGGTCCGTTTAAAGAGCAGAGAGCATCATGAAGAACAAGGAACACACCAGGCAGGTCCGAGATACTGTTGTGGAGAAGTTTAAAGCCGGATTTGGATACAAAAAGATTTCCCAAGTTTTAAACATCCCAAGGAGCACTGTGCAAGCGATAATATTGAAATGGAAGGAGTATTAGACCACTGCAAATCTACGAAGACCCGGCCGTCCCTCTAAACTTTCAGCTCATACAAGGAGAAGACTGATCAGAGATGCAGCCAAGAGGCCCATGATCACTCTGGATGAACTGCAGAGATCTACAGCTGAGGTGGGAGACTCTGTCCATAGGACAACAATCAGTCGTATACTGCACAAATCTGGCCTTTATGGAAGAGTGGCAAGAAGAAAGCCATTTCTTAAAGATATCCATAAAAAGTGTCGTTTAAAGTTTGCCACAAGCCACCTGGGAGACACACCAAACATGTGGAAGAAGGTGCTCTGGTCAGATGAAACCAAAATCAAACTTTTTGGCAACAATGCAAAACATTATGTTTGGCGTAAAAGCAACACAGCTCATCACCCTGAACACACCATCCCCACTGTTAAACATGGTGGTGGCAGCATCATGGTTTGGGCCTGCTTTTCTTCAGCAGGGACAGGGAAGATGGTTAAAATTGATGGGAAGATGGATGGAGCCAAATACAGGACCATTCTGGAAGAAAACCTGATGGAGTCTGCAAAAGACCTGAGACTGGGACGGAGATTTGTCTTCCAACAAGACAATGATCCAAAACATAAAGCAAAATCTACAATGGAATGGTTCACAAATAAACATATCCAGGTGTTAGAATGTGGAAAGAACTGAAAACTGCTGTTCAGAAACGCTCTCCATCAAACCTCACTGAGCTCGAGCTGTTTTGCAAGGAGGAATGGGCAAAAATTTCAGTCTCTCGATGTGCAAAACTGATAAAGACATACCCCAAGCGACTTACAGCTGTAATCGCAGCAAAAGGTGGCGCTACAAAGTATTAACTTAAGGGGGCTGAATAATTTTGCACGCCCAATTTTTCAGTTTTTTATCTGTTAAAACAGTTTGACATATCCAATAAATTTCGTTCCACTTCATGATTGTGTCCCACTTGTTGATTCTTCACAAACAATTACAGTTTCATATCTTTATGTTTGAAGCCTGAAATGTGGCAAAAGGTCAAAGTTCAAGGGGGCCGAATACTTTCGCAAGGCACTGTATATGTCTGTGCTTTTTTTCTGATTTCCATTTGAAAAGTGCAAAGAAAAAAGCCAATAAAGTACAAAATAAAACACTTCTCAAATACACAAACACACCGACATCAATCATACACATACTTGAAATAACTATATACATAAATATATAGAAATAAGTCATTATACATTGCACAGGGTGCCATATGCTTACAGGAGGCCCTGTTTTTGCTTTGAGACAGCTCCAGCCATGACAGGGTTAAAATTTCATGGGCACATTTGGGGTCTATCGACTCGTCTGCTCATTCGCTAAAAATGTAGACGGGTCTTATAGCATTTAAATCTAACTGGTCCGAGCAAATGTCGATTGTTTCCACGTGGGGTCACAACGCGTCAGAGACTTCTTTGCCTTCCAATAGGGCTATCACAGGCAAACATGCACCGATTGGCTTATACCAGGTGTCTATGGAAACCTTAGAAGTCAGAGAACACAGTGACGCCCACATCAAGTTGCTAGGACCCTCGAGAGAAGAGCGAGACGCGATAGAAGTGCCGACATGAAATACAGTGTAACAATTTTCTGTTGTTATTCGGTCAGAAACTTCAAGATTGTGAGGCAAACAGCTCGTTTTGGATATAATGGCTTGGATATTCCATTTCGTTGGACTCTTGGGGATTTAAGAAAAAAAAGTTTTGGGCAAAAAATCCCTGCAGTGTCTAAAGGGACAAGGAAAAAGGTATGGATGCACTACACACTTTACGTTGAATTGTTTTATTTTCTTTAACTTTGTAGCAGTTGTGTAACTGCTATAAATCATCTTATGCTTTGTGTGTGGGCTTAATTTAATCATGAGAGACAAAGCTTTCAATTGGTGTGTCGCATGGCTGTATAATTTGAAGATGTAATGCTGTAAAGTTATAAAAACGTTTATGAATGGAGGTTACAAGACGCCACAGCCACAAACTGAACCGTTTACGGTACAGTGACTCTTAAGAGGTTAAGGCGCTGACACACCAACCCGCTTATCGGCCGTTGGACAGTCTGGCGAGGTCGGTGACTCGAGCCCGTTTAGTGTGTTCCGTGCTGTCGTCAGTCGGAGGATCCGTCAGCGTTCATTTGGGCCAATTTGACTTGTTGAATCGGCCAGTGGGCAGTCGGACTCAATGACCAATCTGATTGGTGGAGTGCTAGCCCTTGACTAGCAAATCAGTGCTTCTTCCATAAGAAGAAGCCCGAGAGCTGACAACGCCAGTATCTTCTTATAACTAGCCATTGTATTTTCTTCGGTTCAGCGAGTAATGACAACAAGGATCCTTCGTGACTACTATCAACGCTCTCTGATGAAAACAACTGACGACAGCATGCTCTGTGTTTACTAGGTCTAGAGCAGTGTTTTTCAACCTTTTTTGAGCCACGGCACATTTTTTACATAAAAAAAATCCCGCGGCACACCACCAACCAAAAATGTTACAAAATGACACATTGTAGCCTAATAAGATCAGAATCTGCATTTTTCCTTTTTAAAAAAAAAAAATATCAATCACTGTTGCAGGCTTACATCGATGATCTCGGCCCTACTTACATCCTGAATTACTGTGGCGGTAATTCTATTGTCTTAAATCAACAAGGTCATTATTGCACTATACTGCCACAGAACAGTATTTAATTTATCTGTCAGTCATCACATTGCAGGCACAGATGCGCAACAATGGCAAATTATTTGCAGTAACTCAATAAAAACAAATGGTTGGACCAATTAAGTAAAATCGGATAATTTCCCACGGCACACAGGACGATCTCTCAGTGGTTGAAAATCACTGGTCTAGAGAGATGTTCCGTCATTTCCAGTTTACATTTTTTGGGGCGACAATACAGATTATGCTGTTATGGAGACGCATTACGTCTTGCGCAGAACGAACGCTCAAGTCGGCGTCGCTTCGGTGGGTTCCCGAGGCACTTTTTTGAGAGACGGGAGCCAACTGATCAGTCAGACTGCCTTTTCTGCCGACGGTCGGCCGTCGGGTTGGTGTGTCAGAGCCTTTAAGCTTTCAGTTGTCTCCACATCTATAGCACTACTGAACAACCAGTCCAGTCCTCATCACAGTAACACTGGGCTGGCTTTAACCTATGTAACCTGTGTATGTCTACTCACCTTGTTCAATTTCTTATATCAGCATTTTGCATTCTTTTATTTGTGCAATTCCCTTACTATGCGCAATTTATTTTATAATAGGCACATGCAATACTCTACTATATCAGGGCCTGTGCAATATCCTCTCACTAGTGGAGGATGTCTATTTTTCTTGTCTTAAAGTACATTGTGGTCGTTATATATTGCCGTGTATTGTACTGTCTGTGACAAACTGTGTGATTGATAACTAATGCAAGTGTTTGTATGCAGCTGTTGTCAGCACCAGAATCCATGTTATATGGTGTTCTTCAGTGTGTGAAGAGCAGCTGCTCCGAATCAGATGTGGAATGTAACTAAGTACATTTACTCCAGTACTGTACTTAAGTCCAAATGTTGAGGTACTTGCACTTTACTTGAGTCTTTTTTTTTTTTCATGCCACTTTCTACTTCTACTCCGCTACATCTCAGAGATAAATATTGTACTTTTTACTCCACTACATTCATCTGACAGCTTTAGTTACTAGTTACTTTACACATTAAGACTTCTGCACACAAAACACATGTAGTTTATAAAATCTGTTTTATTCTAAAGTAAACTAGCCAACAATATAACGGCCTACAAGTCCAGCTGAGATGATTAGACCATTAAACACACAGCTGTTTTGATCCTTTACACTTTCTAAAAATACTTTCAATACTTTTCCTGACGATACTTACAGACTTTTACTGAAGTAACATTTTCAATGCAGGACTTTCACTTGCAACAGATCATTTTTACAGTGTGGTATTAGTACTTTTACTAAAGTAAAGGATCTGAATACTTCTTCCACCGCTGCTCAGAATCTGAATGGAGTTTGGTGTAACAGTAACGTACTTGTCTGTCCCAGTGAAGGCCCGCTGTAACAACTTCTTAAATCACCGCTGCATGTCTGACATCCATCTCCAGTAACCGTACAGAAACCGCACACTGAAACCACTGGGTGCCACAGGAAACACTCATTTTCGAGTGCTGGTTTATCCTTTAGCAGCAGCTAACCAGCGTTAGCCTGCGAGCTAACGCTAGTTAGCTAGCTAGCTGTCTGTGTGACGTTACAAACCTGTGAAAGAGTCCGGGTAGATGGACTCTATCGCTTCCAGTTCATTCCTCTGCTCCTCCGAGTAGTCTGTCATGTTGGCGTGGCTGCAGGTTATCTGTAAATTAGACCAATCATCCCGCTATGCTAAGCTAAGACACGGCTGCTGCGTGCACTGCTCCACCTGCCCAATGGTGATCGATGATGTCGTGATTCTGCCTCTCTGGTCTGGCACGGCTGCAGTCATCTAGCTGTGTGTGTAGCATTTAATTTGGTATGTATGGAGTTGTATTCTTGTTTGGCGGAGATGTTCGAACATGTGGCGCTGCAACTGCCGGTGTTTCTGCTTTATTCACCAATTATTTACCAACTTACGGAGACATGATGATGACAGCGTTACTTTTCTCAGCCACTGCTTTGGTCTGTATCATGGACGGAAATTCATTTACAATATAAAGACATAGAAAACACGACGTTAACATCTCTCAACATACATACATACATACAAGGCACACAGGATAGAAATGATAACTTCAGTTGTATAAATATATATATTTAAAAAAAATATGAAAATAAATAATTAAATAATAATCATAGTGAATCTGACTTCTTTTGTGGTTGATGGGGGGTCATCAAACACATCAATCTCCTTATAAGTATGGAGGAGAGATCTTGCATGTTTGCCTTTCATTAGTTTCAAAGCACAAAGGACCTTGTAGCCAATCGTCTACAAGGTCCCAACTTAAAAACAGGAAAAAGGGGCTTTGTTTTCCTCCATTTGGAGGTATGGATGAAAAACTTTGCCATCAATATCATATTGTTCAAAATGAAGTCAGTCTTAATGTCCTTCATAGTAACACACCAAACACAATATTTTCTCTTGTGAGAGGAGTGAGTAGTTGGATTTTGGTTGAGAGCCAGTCCTGTAAATCTCCCCAAAAGGCCTTGCAGTACATACAATGGAAAAAACAGGTGGTGAGTAGTTTCAATTTCAGTTTCGCAAAAGTTATCTCTTTCTTAGCAGCTTGTTGGATGGATAAATATTACTCATAATTTTAAAATTATTATTAATTATTTTAAAATGGACTTCTTCTGTTTTGGGGCTTACAGGATACTTGATATAATTGGTTCTAAATTTCTTAATTGGACAGTCCTGTGTCTAAGATCCTCTGGACTCCATAGAGGAGGTGGGGGAGAGAAGGATGTTAGCTAAGCTGGCATCAATCATGGAAAACACCTCTCACCCCCTACATGACACTGTGGGGTCCCTGAGCAGCTCCTTCAGCAGCAGATTGATACACCCACGGTGTAAGAAGGAGAGGTACTGCAGGTCCTTCATCCCAGCCGCTGTCAGACTCTACAACACCTGCACCACCAGATAATGTTGTAGTTTTCGGGTCCTGTTTCAATTACCCACCACTCACCATGGCTCTATGTATATCTTTATTGTTATTATCTGTATTTATATTTTTCCATTCCGAGTACTTACTTTTTCAATATTATTTATATTATGGTCGCACTTCAATATCATTTATATTATTGTTAATTACTTTTGCTATGTTATTTAATTACATATTATTCAATCTAATTTCACGTCAATTACTTACTTACCTTACAACATTTCCGTACTATGACCACCTCATTTGACTTTACTTTACAATACTTTTTATATAATGCCACTTTACATTCATTCAATACTTTTTGCACTTTGTTGTTTTGCCTGTTTGTTAGTTTGGTTGTTTGTTGGTTTGTTTTTTTTGTGGAAAAACTGCTGCTGTAACAAGTGAATTTCCCCATTGTGGGATGAATAAAGTATGATCTATTCTAAGATACTGAAATAGTACTCGATAACTCGATTTCTTGGGTTCTTTTGCAGAATATCTTTTAAATCACACTTTTATCTGAGTGAGGTTTTGAATCATAATTAAAGGCCGGTCTCTTCTCATATTTGTGACAGTAAAGTAACAGCTGCTCTGGCCTCAGTATAACATCCGCCTGTGTTGTGCTGACCTGTTCTGAATCTGAACACTGTGCTGTTGAGTCCAGTGTGTCACAGTCTTAAGTCTTGATATTATTCTCTCCTCTCTCCTCAGCTTTCCATTGAACTCTGTAAAACTATCAGACTTTGCTCTCTTCCTCCCATTGCTTTTGCCCCATGTTCCTTTAATCTCTGTTTAATAATGCTTCAGTTTGGCTGAAACTAACTGCCAAACCAATGGCATCACAGTATTTGTGTAGCCTCCATATCTGCCACCAACTGGCAAAGGGAGGAACTGAAGGATGAAACTTTTTACAAACTTAAGAAAACTGTTTAAAGGGATTAAAGTTATGAATCAATTTAAAAGAAATGTATTTGATCACACTTCCATCTTCCATATTAATAACAATAGACTGCCACGCTCGCGTTTGACGTGTTGTTTATTGTTTCATAACTCTTCTTGTTTTCATACTGCCATAGTTTCATAGTTTGTATTTTATGGATATACAGTACAGGCTGATACTCAATCAGGGTTTTTCTTTTTTCTTGTATACTGTAACAAATACTGAAAGTAGTGTAAAATAATTATGACTAACTATAAATAAAATTGAACGAAAGCTTTTTAAGTTTAATTATCCAACACTTTATATTTTGATGAATGAATGAACAGAACATATTTTTGACTTCATATACACAGTGGAGATGTACAGTATTTGAATAAAATGAGGAAACTGAAGATAATATTGATACTTCGATATTCTGTATTTTACTCCGTAGTAATGCAGTGTTAAAGAGAAGGCTCCCTCTTGTGTCTTTTCATGAAATACTGTGTATGTGGTCAAATGAAAAATGTAGTTGAGTCAATACAGAGGCCTAAGTGTCAATCATAAGGACAACAGCCACAGATGTCCTGTCATAGCTGGCCCCATAGTCTATATTGACGAAGTTTCATTTCTGGGATCTGTCCAATCTGAGTTTTCTGTTGCGCCACTAAAACAACTTTTGAAAGTGCACATGTTCCACCAAAACAAGTTCCTTCCTGAGGCTATTTAGCAGAGGCACTGTGGCTCCGTCCGGTGCTTAGCACCACCCAAGACGATTGTGATTGGTTTAAAGAAATGCCAATAAACCAGAGCACGTTTTTCTCCCATCCCTGAATGCTGTGTGGACTAGCCAGACCCTCCTCCGCAGAGCTGTGAAGGAAGGTCTGTCAAAACGAGACTAGTAGCCCCATAACCCATAACATAAGACATTATGTTAACGGTCACAGCTGTGACCGTGGGTTTCCCCTCCCCCTGTGGTGGCTGATGGGAATGATCCTTTAGCGCAGGGGAACAGGGTTAGGTCAGGCACACACCCAACTCTCCAGAATGCCTTTTATTTCCAATTTACAAACTCATGCTGTGTAAGATGAGACAGTGGTACCTCAGGTCTCATTCAGGGCAGTGTCCAACATAACAGCAGTAGGTCATGACCTGTCTCAGGCGGAGGAGTAGTTCCACTCTGTGTCTCAGTAGAAAATGGGAGACGTAACAGCTGTTTGATAGGACAGTGCTGCCTTAAGCACTCCCATCCTGCTCAGGTCAGGGGAGGAAGTTAACACATAACACACACACTCATGTTCATACACACACACACACACACACACACACACACACACACACACACACACACACACACACACACACACATAGGATAAGCTGTACTGCAGTATGGACAGGCTGACACTGTCTTTGCTGAGGTGTTTGGGTTCATGAGTTTCAGCTAAACTTAACACCTGCTGTACTGTACTGTTAAATCCTAAATTCTCCTCGATGGAGATTTAATGCTTTTGTGTAAGTCATCAAGACCTCCCAAACCTTCTTCATGAAGTTGTTCCTTCATAGGAGTTGTTTGAGTTGTTGAGTTTTTCCCATAACACGGTCCATATGTAAACCAGCCTGTAAAAAGAAGTGACTGACCCAGTAATCTGCCAGAGCTTCCCCAGTATCTGTGGCTGTGGTCCTTATGATTTTCACTCAGGCCTTCTGTCGACGAGGGAGGCCTTGGGGGACGCTTCTGGGATGGCCATATTATGGAACGACTCCACAGAGAGTCAGGGAAAAGCTTTAGATATCACACATCTGCAGGTGTGTGTGCGTGCGTGCGTGCGTGCGTGCGTGCCGTGCGTGCGTGTGTGTGGATCATCAGCTTCGTTCCTTTACAACATGAGTAGAAATGCAACATCCCCAACTCTGTAAACATCTTCAGCTAGTCCAGCGGGGGAAAGTGCTGCATGGCACACAACTCTCCGAAATGTAACATTGACACTGTGGCTGTTTAGTGAAAAGCAAGGTGCTCATAATTTGGGTGTAACATTTGGCAACCAAAAGGGCCAATTAGCCAAAACAAAGTCATAGAAGAATTGAGCAACAGGCGTTATTCAAGTTTCAACTTGTCTGTGAGTCAACATAGTTGAACAGACCACAGGCTTGTAGCAGGGATTAGCTTGGTCTCCACCAGTTCACTTGGAAATATAGATTATATATTACAGAGCATTCATACCTAAAGGTGACATCAGACTAGAATTCAGGACCAACTGTCCTTTCCAGAGAGTGTGATCAGGCTTTAGCTCACAGGTTAATAACTCATCGTGTTGCCCAGAAACTGTTATTACGATCAACACAACCCGGACAGGAAATGTGTTCACGCAGCAGGTTTAGATGTTTTATGGCAAAATAATTCAGAAACAAAGGCAGAGACATCACAGCAACAGGTTCAGTGGGAAACCACCACTGACTTCACATGTATGCCAGTGATTTTGACCACGCAAGAAAGGGGGAGAACTGCTGAATAATGTAAACAATGCTGGTTTTAAAACATATAAAAAAGCTTTATACGATTGTTTCATGGTAGGAAATGTTAGGTACGGTTAGTGTACCACTCACTGCTGGTGTTTCCCAATTATAGAAAGTTTTGCAGTTGTATAAATAATTATCTAATTATGTTTTTGTGGATCTACTTGTACTGTCGATGTTAAGAGCTGGCTGTTCATAGTCATCAACCTTTGGAAAGGGACTTAGTCTCGCATTGCCAGACCTTCCTCCACAGCGCTCCTTTCCTATATTCCTTATGTTATTGTAGTTCTGTACCTGTAGTTCTCACCCTGATATTTAAGGACACACAAGGATGCATGTAAAAGCTTGTTATGAAAGCTGCACAGTGATTCTGTAATGACACGGCTGGGCATCAGGTTCACTTTTCTGAAAGACTGCACATCAATCAGGAGGGTAATTACACAGAGCATCATCACGATAAACCCGTCCTTCAGTGTCAAACATGACAACTCAGGTGATACAGCACACCATCCAGAGGCATCATGTTTACAGTGGCTAGCTTTAGCTGCCTTAATTCTCACATATTACACAAAAACACATGAGACATTCAATGCAGTATTACAGTTTACTTCATGCATTTCGTACACTGTGTCAGTGTTTATATTCATTATATATCAAAAATGCAACCACGGCCAAAATTAAAAAAAAAAAAAAAAAAAAAAAAAAAAAAAACTCAGGTAATGAGTCCAAGTTCCCTAAAAACACCCCAAAAAAAGTCCATAGGCTTGTAGCAACCCCTAAAATGCTGCTGTAAAAGTACCTCTTCCCCCACTGGCTTGTATCCGCTGCTAAATGTCAGCCAGTGTGTGTGGCCAACAGCCATATTGCACCCTGACCCATGTCTACCGAAAGGAAGGAAGGAAGGAGGATGGAGTTGGCATTATTTGATTATAGAAGAGTAGAGTTTCAAACAGATATCTGTATCAGTGTCTCTCAGTTTTTCCTCACCACTGTCACACCAAATGCTTGCTCGTGGGAAACTATTGGGTCTCTGTAAATGATAGTGTGGTCTAGACCTACTCTATCTGTGAAGTGTCCTGAGATAACTCTTGTTGTGATTTGACACTATGAATAAAATTGAATTGAATTGAATTGAATAACTAGCTAACAATAGGAAGAACTACATCATACAACTGTGAATGTTTTATAGTATTCAGTACTGGTCTGTATAAAAGTATTAACTTTGTAGTACTGTGAATATATTTCTGCTGTATGCTAAGGAAATAGAGTCATCTATAAAATGTAAATTATTCTCAGAAATAATAACTAGGTTATGACATTATTTTAAAACATGTAGTGTTATTAATAGATGCATGCAGTGTTGCACTGTTAGTGAGAATTAGTGTGTATAAAATAGTGGTTGTACAATTGCAGCACGGTAATAATATCATTCTTTGGCGTAACATAGTGAAAGGGCAGCTTTGTCAGTGAAGAGGCAGTCTGGCACAGCTTATCCTGAGTCAATCTTGTACATAAAATAGACTTAGAGTTAAATAACAACAATGATGAATACTTAATAACAGTCTCACCACAATCAGTTGTTTCTCAGTGCATATCTCTTTCACCATACTCTATGTCCAACACAGGTTTGTTCTCTGGGAAGTCCCTGTCTGTCCTCTCCACGTAGCGCTGCAGGGTGCTGTAACACTGCTCGCTCCGGGTGAAGGTGTAGTATGCAGAGATCTCCTCCCATGCCCTGTGGTTGGGGAAAGGGAACGGAGCAGGGTCCTTGTTCTCAAAGAAGCTCTGCAGGTTTCTGTCGGCCAGTTTGGTGGCGTATTCCACAGCGAGAGTATCAAAACGCTCATTCTCTTGTTCCATGTAGCGTTTCCAGAAGGTGAGCTGCAGGAAGCTGACTTTGGAGCGGCAGTTTTTGTAGCAGGTACCCAGGAGGCCCCCGATGACAGCGGTGATGATCACACACCAGCCCAGGATCTGCACACACACGGAGGATGAGATGGACTGATGCTCACTCAGCATTATAGAATCCACAAGGGAATACATACATATTTAAATACATACACTTTAACTTTAACATGCCCCACACTCATGAGGGTGCTTGAAGACTATTGAGGGTACTTTCACACTCAAGCTGTAACAGATGTTGTTGTCCAAGTGTTAATGATTAAAGATTTGACCAGCCAGTAATCTGAAGTGTTTTTCCATAAATGTTTTCTTGTTAGGGTGTAACACTGATGATACCTCAACTCAAGGTCCACCTACTACCTTTTTCTCTGGAGTTTTTCTACAAGCTTGCAATATAGGAGAGAAATCAACTCTCTGTATTTATCAACTGACTTTGTCTGACAATCAACAGAGAGTAAAAAACATAACTTTTCTTGGTGAAGATGGTTGCAGTTGAATAGAGTAGCTTAGAGAAAAAAAAACACCTTCAGACATAAGGCTAGGCAAAATGATGATATGCATTGTCAAGACGATATACAAATTTCAATATCAATATGTTTTTCTAAATAGTTTATATCGCGATGTCAAAGTAACCAGCAGCAAACTGCGTTACAGCAATATGTAGCTCATATGGACAACACGTTCTGATCCTTCACGTTATCCTCATTTTGCACTACTTTTCATTTGTCAAATATTAAATTTACACAGAAGTTTACAGAAATAGGATTTACCATGTGGTTATTTCATAATAATATATATAATTTTAAGATTTTTTTTGCCTTTATTCCTATAGGACAGCTGAAGACATGAAAGGGGAGGGGGAGGGGGGGGGGGGGGGAATGACATGCAGCAAAGACCCGCAGGTCGGAGTCGTACCCATGGTCGCTGCGTCGAAGAGTAAACCTCTACATATGGGGGCCTGCTCTACCAGGTGAGCTACCCAGGCGCCCATATAGACTATTTATTTATTGAATTAACAGGAAACCTATAGAAAAACTATGGTCTATATCGAGATAAAAGATTTTGGCCATATCACCCAGTTTTATTCAGACCAGTCTTATATCTGTACTAACTGATAACTACAAAAAAACAGTTTGCATCTAGAATAACTTATATTATAGCTATATTAAGTCAAGTGTAAAGATTTTCAAAGTTTAAGGTTAATTTATTTGTCATTTTACAGCACAGAGTTCCACAATGAAATGTAAGTTGTAGCCTCTTCACGCCACACACACAGAACCTATATATATATACAGTGCCTTGCGAAAGTATTCGGCCCCCTTGAACTTTTCGACCTTTTGCCACATTTCAGGCTTCAAACATAAAGATATAAAACTGTAATTTTTTGTGAAGAATCAACAACAAGTGGGACACAATCATAAAGTGGAAAGAAATTTATTGGATATTTCAAACTTTTTTAACAAATAAAAAACTGAAAAATTGGGCGTGTAAAATTATTCAGCGCCTTTACTTTCAGTGCAGCAAACTCTCTCCAGAAGTTCAGTGAGGATCTCTGAATGATCCAATGTTGACCTAAATGACTAATGATGAAAAATAGAATCCACCTGTGTGTAATCAAGTCTCCGTATAAATGCACCTGCTCTGTGATAGTCTCAGAGGTCCGTTTAAAGAGCAGAGAGCATCATGAAGAACAAGGAACACACCAGGCAGGTCCGAGATACTGTTGTGGAGAAGTTTAAAGCCGGATTTGGATACAAAAAGATTTCCCAAGCTTTAAACATCCCAAGGAGCACTGTGCAAGCGATAATATTGAAATGGAAGGAGTATCAGACCACTGCAAATCTACGAAGACCCGGCCGTCCCTCTAAACTTTCAGCTCATACAAGGAGAAGACTGATCAGAGATGCAGCCAAGAGGCCCATGATCACTCTGGATGAACTGCAGAGATCTACAGCTGAGGTGGGAGACTCTGTCCATAGGACAACAATCAGTCATATACTGCACATATCTGGCCTTTATGGAAGAGTGGCAAGAAGAAAGCCATTTCTTAAAGATATCCATAAAAAGTGTCATTTAAAGTTTGCCACAAGCCACCTGGGAGACACACCAAACATGTGGAAGAAGGTGCTCTGGTCAGATGAAACCAAAATTGAACTTTTTGGCAACAATGCAAAACGTTATGTTTGGCGTAAAAGCAACACAGCTCATCACCCTGAACACACCATCCCCACTGTTAAACATGGTGGTGGCAGCATCATGGTTTGGGCCTGCTTTTCTTCAGCAGGGACAGGGAAGATGGTTAAAATTGATGGGAAGATGGATGGAGCCAAATACATGACCATTCTGGAAGAAAACCTGATGGAGTCTGCAAAAGACCTGAGACTGGGACGGAGATTTGTCTTCCAACAAGACAATGATCCAAAACATAAAGCAAAATCTACAATGGAATGGTTCACAAATAAACATATCCAGGTGTTAGAATGGCCAAGTCAAAGTCCAGACCTGAATCCAATCGAGAATCTGTGGAAAGAACTGAAAACTGCTGTTCACAAACGCTCTCCATCCAACCTCACTGAGCTCGAGCTGTTTTGCAAGGAGGAATGGGCAAAAATTTCAGTCTCTCGATGTGCAAAACTGATAGAGACATACCCCAAGCGACTTACAGCTGTAATCGCAGCAAAAGGTGGCGCTACAAAGTATTAACTTAAGGGGGCTGAATAATTTTGCACGCCCAATTTTTTGAAATATCCAATAAATTTCGTTCCACTTTATGATTGTGTCCCACTTGTTTATTCTTCACAAAAAATTACAGTTTTATATCTTTGTTTGAAGCCTGAAATGTGGCTATATATATATATATATATATATATATATATATATATATATATATATATATATATATATATATATATATATATATATATATATATATATATATATATATATATATATATATATATATATATATATATATATATATATATTCATTTAAAATGAAACAACATATACATATCCTTTTGGCCTTTACTGAATACATTTACCTTAGTATTGTAATTCCATAAAGTTAGGGATGTCTAGAGACAGACAAAATTCAGAAGATAAAAAAGAATGGTCAAAATTGAAGCGTCAGAACCCAACATATCCTGGCTTTAGTCCCTAGTATGGATCAAACCCCACTGGGTCCTACATTTCCCATAATTCAAATGGATAGCATCTTTTACTAGACCCTCCCTGTGTAGTAAACAGCCTCATCTTTTGAATTCCGTACCTCCATTTGTGTCTCTAAACCCAAGCTGAGATAACCCCTATGACATCACTATGACATCATCAACTCCCATCAACAGGTGGGTCTCTCTGCGTGCCTCTTACCTGGGACTGGGCCCTGAACATGAGCAGCAGCTCCATGCTCTCATCCCTGGACAGTTTGGAGCGCTCACAGGGCACTCGGGCCAGCTCCTCCCGACAGGCCAACGTCTTGTTTTTACAGAACAGGTCCACCACCAGGTTATCATCCAGACCACTGACCGCACACTCATAGAAGGTCCCATTGAGCAGGGCCACGGAGAGCCACATTACAGGAGCCACACAAGCTCCACAGAAAATGCTCATCAACACCCGGAGGTGGCCCATGCAGTTCCCACGGGGGCACAGCTTCATGGGGTTGAGGCAGCAGCCAGTGTAGAGCCTCCACAACCTGCTGGTGAACAAGAGACCCAAAACCAGCAACACTGCAGCCGGGCCCAGCAGGAAGGTCAGCCCGTAGGCAAAGTTCTGGTCGTGGTTGCACGGGCACTGAAAGGAAACCACGGAGAAGACTCGCTCCCCACCTACAGTAATGAGAGCCATGAAGCTGTAGCCAATGGTGGATTTCTGGTTCATGAAGAAACGCAGGACAGCCTGTAAGTTATCCATGGTATCAGCGGGGAGGTTTCAGACACACTACACGACAAATTAACCAAAGTGAAAGTCAGAGAGTGAAAAGAGAAAAAAGTTGAGTGGTTGCTGTCAATCCCTGTTCTCCTGTGTTCTTTTACAGCTGAAGACAAAACAAATCTGCCAAGCCTGTTTGAGCCACTCCCTTTGGCTGGCTCTGGTTCTCTTCAGACTCCTCCTCCTGCAGCGCTGCCACTAAAGAGATAAGTACAGCTGCACTTCACTTCCCTTTCTCTGTTTTCATGTGCATCCCTCTTTACATGCTTCCCTCTCCAATTACAAAAAACATGCTGGTCTAGTTTTCCTGTCTGCGAGTCTGTGTCCTTGCAAGGAATGCAACAGAAAACCCTTTCATGCTGGAAAAAAAACACACCAAAGAAACGGAAACGAAAGCGTCATGCTTCTGTTTCTAATCACTTCTATATGAAGCAGTCATTCATTTATATGTATATGAGAAGTTTGACAACTGGATTTGTTTGTCTTCATGCACACACACTCACCAAACACAACAAACACGTCTCATCATCATTCAACAAGGATGAAATCAGCCATTTTTGTTCTGGAATTAAAAAATGTGCAAAGGGGAAAACAAACGTGCAGAAAATCGTTATCATTACCACAAGAGTGAAGTACTCAGACTGAATCACTCACAGTGCATTATACAGGAAGCAGTGAACATATGAAGCAAATCATTATTATTATTATATGCTGCTGCTACAGCCACACCATCATTAAAGCCATCACTTTGAGTTTTACAATGACTGTACAGGCTGTCACAAATGAATACATTCATTTCGTCACTGAAGCTCTCATGCTGAATTTGTACATGTATGCGGTTTGTATGCAGTCTACCAGCAGTGCACAGGAAGTGGTCCATTTCCTGTTTCAGCCCAGTCATTTGGTGGCATAAAGGCTCACGTGAATACTGATTTCACACTGTTCTGCTTTCAGTCGTGTCATCCTTTATATATATATATATATATATATATATATATATATATATATATATATATATATATATATATATATATATATATATATATATATATATCTATTTAAATGAGAATTTCAGTATTTTTCACCCTATTTTCAACCCTATTTCCCACACACTTGTGTGTATTTGACTAATGTGAACAACTATCTTTGAAATTGGTCCAGCATTGAACGAGAATGCTGTAACCGGCAGCTCAAAAGGACAGTGAGCGTCCACTAAAAGTTCTGTTTTTACCGCTGACAGGCTCAGATTATTGCTCTAACTGTCTGACAAAATGATCAGAAGATGGAAAAGTCTCATTCTGAAATCTTGCGAGGTGACTTGCCAGAAGACAGCGGTGTGGATCCATGGATGTTATAGTGTGGAACATGAACAGGAATGTGGAGACAGCAGATCCAGAGAGTTTGTTGTTTTGGAGTACAGACAGCTTAGCTTTGTTTTGTTTAAAATCTCGTCACACAGAGCCGTCATCTACAAAACTAAGAACAGCAGGGGTGTCGCCAGCAGGCTCATTTAACTTGACCGAAGCCAACCTCATCATCCCGTTGTCAGCCTCCTGCCAGTCCCCCACCGCCCGGTGCAAGGTGCTGTAGTAGTTGTCTTTGGTGCTGAACGTGTAAAGGGAGGAGATCTTCTCCCAGTCCTTGTTGGAAGGGGTGATGATTTCTTCAGGGGGTGTCTTGTTGAAGAAGCTCTTCACGTTCCTCTCAGCGAGCTGTTTGGCGTGTTTGGCGGTGTATGAATCCATCAGGCTGCTCTCTTCATGAACATACTCTCTCCAAAAGCGGATCTGCAGGTAACTAATGGGGGAGGTGCACCGAGCCACACAGGTCAGCAGCAGACTGGACAACATGATAAAGGCGACGAGCAGCCAACCCAGAATCTGTGGTCACACAGTATGGATTTAGAATCAGGGAAAGAGAAAGCCACATAGACATTTGTCACACATTAATAGGTGAAACGAAAGGATAAAAAAACAAGAGCAATGTTTTATGCAGCTAATGGCTCCAACTGACAACAAGAAGTAACAAGAAACGGTCTAAATGCCAACAGGTCTCTGTCCTGTGGTCAATATCCCTGACTACAGCAAGTGTTTTTTTTTCTCAGATTTGAATATGAAACATGACATTTGCAAACAAAAAGGAAGGGCACAGACTTTGGCCACCTCACTCAATGATTTGATAACATTAAATATATTCATTTGACAGAAATTGCTTGTATTCAAGCATAAAGAGATCTTCGAGTTTAAATAAACAATGGGTTATTATAAAAGATGGCTCTGAATTAGTCCTTGAATCAATTCCTATACTTTTAGTTTTTTTTCTTCAAATATGTGATCTGGGGCCAGCAACTTCCTCCGAGTTAAATTAAAAAATGAACCCATCTGTTTTTTTCTCATGCTATTGCCATATCAAACAGACGTTTTTATGGATGATACCAGACTGTAAAAGGATGATGCACATGATGCTGTCGCACTCTTAACACAATTTGATTTAAACTCTGACCTCATGGAGCCTCCAGTGCGACACACACCCAGGTCTGATCAGCCTGCGGTGGGCCAGCCTAGAAAGAAAGCATACTCTGACGGACTATTTTGAATCAACAAAGTCGTTTTTAAATCCATATTGTGCTCATACGGAGCTCTGATAGCGCTGATCCCAGAGGGGGAGAGAGGGAGGAAACGGGGAGTTACAGCAACAGTGCGAACAAAGCTCCGTGGTTAGCCTTGTTGCAACTTCCTTGATTTTATATTTGTGCTAGGCCTGTAGGCTATTATTTTCTTTCTTGTAATTTGCTCACTGGCACCTCTTCAGCCAAAGAAGACAGTTTCCAAAGGCTATGTTTCTTTTGATCCAGGTGAGAACTGTCCAATGGTTTGAACTACTTTGTTAGTTAAACAGGTTAAGCAGCACTGACCTGAGACTGAGCTTTCAGGGTGAGCAGAACATTCTGTCTGTCCATCTGCGGGATACTGCTGCCTGTCCCACAGGGCAGCCTGTACAGCTCCTGCTGACACTGGAGCCGAGAGTCCTTCTCTCCACATAGGTGCTTGTTGTAAGCGCTCACATTGGTCCCGGTCATTGCACACTCATAGTATTTCCCGTTGATCAGAGCTACAGCGATCCAGCTGGCAGGCGCCACCAGCGCGGTGCTGCTCACCTGGAAGAGGGCCGTGCAGACGAGAGTCAGCCTCCTCCAGCGGCACAGCGCGGCCCGGCGCTGGCACACACCCGTCAGCGTCTTCCACGTCTTCTTACTCATGATGTAACCCAGCAACAGCAGAGCCAGGGCGGGCACCAGCAGGAACACCATGCCGTAGATGAAGTTCAGGTCATTGCAGGGACAAGAAAACATCGCCACGGAGAAGATCTGCTCCCCGCCCGCTGTCACCAGGGCGACCGCCCCGAACCCGAGGCTGTTCTGCTTGGTAGCGATGTCCAGAACCGTCTTAAACTTCTCCATCTTCATTGAAAAGCATACTGTGTGACAGAGCGACTGACACTCACACTTTCACTTCCACCTTTTTGTGTCTGTCTGTCGTCACGAGCCTGCCCCCTTAAAACCCTAAACCAGGTGTAACCCAAAACCTAACCTGCTCACCAAGTTTAATTTATGCAGGCTGTATTTACGCTCAATAGATAGAGGACGCACCTGTGACCGCTGTGTGTAAGAGAGTGTGTTTCCACTTACAGACTGAAACGTTATTTCGTGGATAGACAGGATAACCACTTATATTATACACAAGAGTTTATGAAATTCCTTTTAATGGAAATCTTGTGGATGAAAGAGATGTTTGGGTAGAGTTTTTGATTTGTTGTCACACTGATGTTAGGTTCCTCTATATAGGCTTTTGTATGACTAGGCCACACTATGATTAATGAACATTATAGGCAAAATAATTCATTTCTCTACACATTTTAAATAAAAATGAGTGTATGGAAGCGCATTGCATTCCTACACAAAACAATTAGACACAATATCTCATAATTATGTATTATGTTAATTATAAGATCAGGATCTCTAAATGATGAGAAAAATTCAGTTATAAACCGTCACTAACCTAGTCTACAGGATAAGAGTAGGGCAATGCTGGTGCTATGCATTTCATCTAATTTATAAAATGTAATTCCCTTCTCTGTAAATATAGGCCTAATATAGTAGCTTACATAAGCACAGCAAAAACACTTGTGAAGACATCAAATAAAGCATGAATTACTGTTAAAACAACAACAACCCTAAGCCTCATTTCAGCTGAATCTGTTCTCTCCATCCTCACTCTTCCTCTCACTGCAACACTGCCTTCCATTTTTGTGGGAGACAGGTACACTCACCTGTTGCCTTTTACAGTGCTTGATTGATGAGTTGACCATCAAAGATGTTTTTTTTTATTTAAAATGGATTGAGGATTGCATTGTCACTTTGCATGTTAAATTGTCAATTGAAATATGCATATTCAAGATTCAAGATTTTTATTTGCCATTTGTGCATACACCAAACAGTCCAGGCACATAGGGATTTTTGTGCATGCTCTTTGAGTCAAGTAAAAAAGAGTTAAGGGCAAAGAAAAGCACACAAACTAAAATAGAAAAAGATTACACAATGTAAACGGAGCCGCTCTCATATCAAGAAATCTGACAGAGTCTATTATCGGTCATAAACCATGACAACCCAAGGTTGAAATCAGTAATCAGAGGTGCAGTGCTACGTGCTTCTCTATGCTTCTGTTGGAGCAGTGGCCCACTTATAGTCCCATAACCACGGTGTCTGTCCCCCGACTCAGATCAGTTAAATCAAAGGTAAACAAAAGAGGAGCTATACTTAAGAACCTAATTGGAATTAAAACTACCACTGCAATGATAGAACAGAATAGGAAAATTAGATGTGGACTATTAAATATTAGATCTCTCACTTCTAAAGCAGTACTAGTACAATTTGATATCAGATAATCAAATAGATCTATTCTGTCATACCGAAACATGGCTGTGCCATGAAGAATATGTTAGTCTAAATGAATCTACTCCTCCCAGTTTTATTAATACTCAAATTCCTCGAGGCTCTGGCCAAATCTTTGATTTATGCCTGTTAATTAATCCTACACCTAAACTAAATTATAACTCGTTTGAAAGCCTTGTTCTTAACCTTCTACATCCAACATGGAAAACATTATATTTAGCCAATTATATTTGTTGTTGTTTACCGAGCTCCACGTCCGTATTCTGAATTTTTATCTAAATTCTCAGAGTTTTTATCATGCGTAGTCCTTAAATCAGACAAAGTACTTATTGTAGGAGATTTAAATATCCATGTGGACGTTGACAATGATAACTTTAGTATTGCTTTCAACTCACTATTAGATTCAATTGGTTTCAGTCAGAGTGGGCCACTCACTGTTTTAACCACACCCTCGTCCTTGCGCTGGCATATAGCATTGAAATTGAAGATTTAATAGTATTTCTGCAGAATCCTTTATTATCAGACCATTCTTTAATAACTTATTCTTACTACCTGACTATACAAAATTAGATCAAAGCTTCTACACTAGATGCCTATCTGACAGTGCTATAGCTGAATTTAAGGAAGATATTCCAACAGCATTTAACTCAATGTCGTGCCTTAATATAACAGACTCTTATGTTAACTTTAGTCCCTCCCAAATTGATAATTTTGTAGACGGTGCTACGGCCTTGCTATGGACGACTTTAGACTCTGTTGGTCCCCTCAAAAAGAAGATGATGAAGCAAAGGAAACTAGCACCTTGGTATAACTCCCAAACTCGCAAATTAAAACAAACCTTGCGAAAACTTGAAAGTAAATGGCGTTCCACCAATCTGGAAGAATCTCGTTTAGATTGGCAAGACAGTCTGAAAACACATAGGCAGGCCCTCAGAAATGCCAGATCATTTCCTATTACTCATCACTAATAGAAGAAAATAAGAACAACCCAAGGTTTCTTTTCAGTACTGTAGCCAGGCTGACAGATAGTCACAGCTCTATTGAGCAACTTATTCCTATGGCTCTGGGTAATGACAACTTCATGAGCTTCTTTAATGATACAATTAAAACAATTAGAGATAAAATTCATCACCTCATGCCCTCAACTTCTAATGTTTCACCTTTAAACGCAGGACCACTAGAAAGAACGACAAGACCTGACATAGACTGCTTTTATCCTATAGACCTTCAACAATTAATGTTAAAGGTCTCTTCAGCTAAGCCATCTACCTGTCTCTTAGACCCCATCCCAACGAGGCTACTTAAAGAAGCGTTACCCGTGGTGAACACTTCATTACTAGATATGATCAATATGTCTTTATTAACAGGTTACGTACCGCAGTCATTTAAAGTAGCTGTGATAAAACCTCTTCTAAGAAAACCCACCTTCGATCCTGAGGTCTTAGCCAACTATAGACCTATATCTAATCTCCCCTTTCTCGCCAAGATCCTTGAGAAGGTAGTCGCTAATCAGTTAGGTGAGTTTCTACATAGCAATAGTTTATTTGAGGACTTTCAGTCAGGATTTAGAAAGCATCATAGCACAGAGACGGCACTGGTGAAAATTACTAACGACAAAGGACTTGTCTCCGTACTTGTCTTACTAGATCTTAGTGCTGCATTCAACACTATTGGCCATACCATCCTGTTACAGAGACTGGAACATTCAGTTGGCATTAAAGGAATCACACTAAGCTGGTTTAAATCCTATGTATCTGATTGATCTCAATTTGTTCATGTTAACGATGAATCCTCCAGGCACGCTAAAGTTAGCCATGGCGTTCCACAAGGACCAATTCTATTCTCCTTATATATGCTTCCTCTAGGCAATATCATTAGGAAACACTCAGTTAACTTTCACTGTTAACTGACACCCAATTATACCTATCAATCAAGCCAGACGAAACCAGTCAGTTAGCCAAACTTCAAGCATGCATTAAAGATATAAAATCATGGATGACCTACAATTTCCTGATGTTAAACTCAGACAAAACCGAGGTTATTGTGCTGGGCCCTAAACACCTCATACATCTGAAGATATAGCTACTCTGGATGGCATTGCCCTGGCCTCCAGCACTACTGTCAAAAATCTAGGAGTTATTTTTGATCAGGATATATCCTTTAACTCCCACTTAAAACAAATCTCAAGAACAGCCCTTTTTCACCCTTGTAACATTGCCAAAATTAGGCACATCCTGTCTCAAAACGATGCTGAAAAACTAGTCCATGCATTTGTTACTTCCAGGCTGGACTATTGTAATTCCTTACTATCAGGTTACTCAAATAAAACCCTTAAGACTCTCCAGCTGATCCAGAATGCTGCAGCGCGTGTTCTGACAAGAACTAAGAAAAGAGATCATATTTCTCCTGTATTAGCTTCTCTGCATTGGCTTCCTGTAAAATTCAGGATTCAATTTAAAATCCTTCTCCTGACTTACAAAGTTCTAAATTGCCAAGCACCATCATATCTTGAAGAGCTCATGAATGCCAGAATGCAGAGTTACTTGTGGTTCTTAGAGTCTCTAAAAGTAGAATGGGAGCCAGAGGCTTCAGCTATCAGGCTCCTCTCCTGTGGAACCAGCTCCCGGTCTGGGTTCAGGAGGCAGACACCATCAACCCTTTTTCCGAGATTTTTGAAGCTTTTTTGATGTTTCTGGGGCTTTTTTCTGCCCTTTTTTTCACTACCTCCGGGTATACCACTAACATCAACTTATTCCCATTAGTTGTACACTTTAAAAAAAAAATGTATTCAAGGTCAATAAACCTCATTTTTTAGTAAAAAAAAAAAAAAGCTGAAATTTTGAATTATTTCGACAAGTAATTACGTTTTAGTGGATAATCACAGACTGTCAAAGTTTACTCAGGATACTGTTTGGAAACCATTCCATCGTTTTTTCAAAGGCTGTAACATTTAATAAAATGTGGAGATCTGATCCTTATTTTTCTTTGAGAAGAGCGTTGTATGGAACAACCAGTGTTAATTTTAGGCAATTTGCTTGGAAGAAACCCACATTTTCTGATGTAGAAACTTTGAAAACGGGTCAAATTTGACCCGAGGACAACAGGAGGGTTAAGAGTAAACTTAAAACTCTCCTCTTTGATTAAGTTATAGTTAGGGAGTGATGAGTTGCAGCGTTCGCCTAGACCGGCTGGGGAGGGTGTATATCTTCAGACATGGCACCCCTTCTCTTCTCTGTTTCTCTTCATAGTCGTCAGATTCATCTACCAACCCTTAAAGAACTGGCTCAGGTTTGCCTTGCACCAGCTCTGAATTATGATGGGACTTCTTTTGACAGACTGAGCCCCTCTCTCCTCTCTCTTTCCTTCTGTGTGCATCCATGTCCCAGAAATGCTTGTTACTAACTTAGCTCTGGGAAGCTTATTCCCCGGAGTCCTTATGTTTTTTCGCCCAGCAGTTTTCCTTGGATTAGGGTGGCACCTAAATCATGGTTGCAGCTGTCGCTGTGGTCCTGCTCAGCGCCCTGCTATGCCCTGCTACATCCTGCTACGCTCTGCTGTGCCCTGCTACATCCTGCTACGTCCTGCTACGCCCTGCTACATCCTGCTATGCCATGCAGTGCCCTGCTACACCCTGTAATGCCCTGCAGAGCCCTGCTACACCATGAACTACTACAACTACTATTTCTAGTCATAGTTCCATTATCTTTATTGTGACTATAATTGCCACTGTTCATCACACCCCCAACCAGCACCGTCAGACACCGCCTAAAGAGCCTGGGTCTGTCCCAGGTTTCTCCCTGAAAGGAAGTTTTCCTCACCACCCAAGTTTTTCCTCGCCACTGTCACACTGAATGCTTGCTCTTGGTGGGTCTTTGTAAATTATAGTGTGGTCTAGACCTACTATATCTGTAAAGTGTCTTGAGATAACTCTTATGATTTGATACTATAAATAAAATTGAATTGAAAATAAAATAAAATAAGCTTAGATACTATACAAAAGACTGCAAAAAAGTATAATACATTATGAATGCTGTAAGTGGAGTGTCAGTACTACTGTAAACCAGGAGCTTGTAAACATACCAAAAAGAAGAAAAAAAAACTGACTGTTAGAGTAGAACTAATAAATATATACAGTTTATAAACACTGTCCTAAGGGTAATGGGTCTGTGACAACTATGGCGGATATTGCATTTGTCATGAGAATAAATATTGCAAATATGGTATTTCACAGTAGAGTGAAGTAGTGAGTATTATTGCACATTTAATCACAGTGAATTGTTCAGTGTTTTATTTTGTTTTTGCCGTCTGGTTGTGGCAGGGAAAAACTGTTATTGAACCGTGTTTAATGTGTTGTGATATTCAAATTGCATTTGTAAATTGGAAATGTTGTCAAATGCTAAATGCTTTTCCATTTGAATAAAGAGGTCTAAAAACTTCCATAATTCACATGATCCAAAAAGCTCTTTTCCAGTTACTGAATAAACCCTGTCTTGTATTTCCTGGCGTGTCCATGACAGCAGAGGGCGGCGTTGCGTTATAACGCGTTGGTTGCACACTGACACAGACGACTAGAAGAAGAATCTGTTTAGAGCGGAGCGGACAGATTTCAGCTAACGTTATAGCCATCTTATGTGTGCAACACTGGACATTACGTATTCACGTACAATTGTAACGTTCCCTCCACCAGTCAACGGAATTTAATCGTATCTAATCTTAATTACAAATAAAGGGTTTCTAACTGTCTTTGAAAAGGCCCAGAAATGGCAGAACATGCAGGTGAGTGTGCCAGCTAATGCTAGCTAGGTAGCTAGTTATTTATGGTCAGTTTGAGCTAGCTGTAACTCATTGAACAGACTTCGCGTTTTATATTAATATATTATTTACAATTAATAACTGGTAACATACTGTGAAGGGTCATTATATCGTATGCTTTGTATCCTGACCACCAGAGTGAGCCCTCAGAGCAGCAGGTAACGTTAGCCTAGCCGAGGTACATGAAGACACGTTCAGGCAACACTTCATTCACAAATGTCGCATTCAAGTGTTCGTAAAACACAACCTTCCTAAATAGCCTCAAGACCCCGAGCGCTAACGTCGAAAGCGTCTTTGGTACATTCGGCGAATATATAATTCCCAAGTAGTACGAATATTTAGCCTATTCCCACGGGTATGCTAACCGTTACAAGCGTTAAATCAGGTGTTAACGTTACTCAAAACATAGCTACTGGTTTCAGAGGGATTACATCATTCTGAGTTAAAGAGGGTCATAAAGGTGATGCCAAAAATGTCAGATTTTTTTAAAAATAGGTTCTCTAATTATCCGCCATCTCTTGTCATGTTCACTCAGTGACCACTTTGTTAGCTACACACGTTATTTATTGTCAGATGCACAACGGACTGCTGTGGCTGGGGTGCTTTGGCTCTCTGATGATCCTGT
Source organism: Zingel zingel (assembly GCA_023566125.1). NCBI lineage: Eukaryota > Metazoa > Chordata > Actinopteri > Perciformes > Percidae > Zingel > Zingel zingel. Next base: position 30,628,119 of record CM042321.1, on the reverse strand, counting down.
TGGCTTTCTTCTTGCACCGCTGGGTGTACTACGAGTCCTCTATGAATGGCAGCTCTGAAACAAGTCAGTGCATGCACTCATTGTTCAGACCAAACATCAGAATGTGATCTAAGTGACTTTGAATGTGCAGTGATTGTTGGTGGTTTTAGTATCTTCTGATCTTGATTTTGACCACAACAGCCTCAAGAGTTCACAGAGAATGGTGTGAAAAACGGAAAACTTCCAGTGAGCCCCAGTTCTGTTAATAAGAGGGAACAGAGGAGACTGGCCGCCCAGGCCAGGCGTGACAACAGAGCATCTTTTAACCATACTTACTACAGGAGGTCCCACTCCTGTCAGCTAGGAACAGGAAACTGCTTGGGGTGACAGTGGGTGCAGGCAGGCTCATCTAAACTGGACAATAGAAGATAAACTGCCGCTTGGTCTGACCAATCTTTTTTTTTATTTTTTTTTTTTATAGTGCCACATGCAGATAGTGTGGTCTGAATCTGGCGAGAGGTACCACAGTATAAACTGTATGGCAAAATCCCCACCCAACTCTGTCAGTGGAACACAATGGCAATGTTTAAACGCCAGACCTACATAAGTATTGTTGCTGACCAAGTGCATCCCTTCATGGCTACAGTCTGCCCATCTTCTAAGGGCTTCTAGCAACATGTGACAAATTAAATCACACCCTGGATGAAATCACAAATCACAAATGACACTAGAGGGAGGGAGGGAGGGAGGGAGAGACAGACAACAGTGAGGGAGACAGAGACAGACAGACAGAAACAAACAGAGATAGACCGAGACAAGAAGAAACAGAAACGGACAGAGAGACAGACAGACAGAGACAGGGAGAAACGGAGAGAAACAAACAGACAGAAAGAGAGAGACAGACAGAGACAGACAGACAGACAGAAGTGGAACGCAAAAGATGTAGACTGATGTTCATATTACTGCCTGTAGTATTCAAGTTGACTGTCTGTGAATGGGTTGTCATGGCTACTAATGACCTGTGACCATGTTGATAAACATCCTTTGAAGACTGTGATGAGATCTCTTTGATCTTTAATCAGGTTAACGACTGTGTCACCTGCTGAAACTGTCAGCTGTGACCCACTGGAGCTATTCAAACACACTGAGAACAAGCTCTCAAATAAAGGCTCAGACTGCTAAAACGATAAGGGGTATAAGTGAAATGATGTAATTGTGATCACCACAAGGCCTTTGTGAACGTATTCATGCAAAATGTATGTTGATAAACTTAAAAATGTGGGCATATCAGCGATTTAAAAAAAAAAAAAAAAAAAAAGTGGTTCGCTCTGCATTTCGCTGGGAAATGTGGAGGACGTTTAACATGGCAGCGAATGGAGGAAGATGTGGAACTCTTGTCATTTGGAAGCTCATTGAGCCAAAAGTATAAGACATATCACATAACTGAGCACATTGGCTGAAACTAGACAAAAATACCTACGTTTTGATGTATACATTGTGTATGACAAGTAGATATTGTGGACCTGAGAGCAATTTATAGAGAAGGGACAAAGATATCTTTTAAGGCTCTGTGCTCTGGTGATGACATCATCTACTCTAGCTGTCCCCAACACACACTCATTAGAAATGCTGAAAAATCCTGAAATGATTACTAAACTTAAACGGCTTTTTCACAAAAACTGTAAAAGATATCAAACTGAAAAGCCATAGCCTAATACCTGAAGTTTTTGTGAACATTTTAAAGTTTGTTTGACGTCTGTAAGTGAAAGTATGGAGGGGCTGAAAATTTTGGGAGCGGAAGAAGATTTGAAGGATTTGAAGCATGCTCTCATTGACTTCAATGTTAAAAAGGTGTTAAAAAGCTTAATATTTTAAAGAGTAGAAAAAAAGTTGAAGTCCCATCATTAGCTGAAAGAGCTGAACATTTTAAAAGTTGAATGGTTTTAATAGCTGAACGTATGCAGAAGTTACAGAGAGCCAAAAAACGTACGGAATAAGATATAAGAAGAAAAAAGAAAGAACCGAATAACAATAGTGGGAATGCTGCTGAACAGCATTCCCAGTAATTAAACAGTAAATACAGTAAACAAATGTATACATACAAAATTACTGTTTCATGAGAAAAGGATTTTCTATTTTCAACTTTTAGGTTCATGTTTAAAGGTGGTTACATTCATAGATGCAGTACAAATAATAGTACATTTAACCAATTTTGTGTAAGTTTGACTGTTTTCTCTCTGTCATTTTGATCAGAACAAAACGAGGCAAAGCATGACAGCTCATCGTCCCCTGGAATGACGGACCAAGAGAAAGAAATGGCAGCCAGAGCACATGAAGCATTTACGGTAAATCTCCTTCTTTCCTAACCTACTCAGAAATCCAATTTTGGCTGTTCTCTGCAGTAACGGCTGGAAACACTATTCTAAGGCAAGGCAGCTTTATTTGTATAGCACATTTCAGCAACAGGGCCATTCAAAGTGCTTTACATACAAACGATTAAAAAATTTAAAACGGATAAAATACGAGAATAAAAGTTACAGTGCAGTATAAGAAATTAAACATTAAAGAGTTAATGAATTAAAGAGTTAACAATTAAAAATATAAAAGCGGATAAAATCACAGTACGAGATTTTATGGTGCTAGCATGGTACAATGTATAAGCCGTTGCTCTATACATATAATCCACCCGCAATCCTTGTCGTTCCCAGAACGCATCGGTCCCACCAGTCTTACGTTTTAATTTCTCTTTATATGCTTATATAGATTGTCATACAGTTTCAACAATGCAACTTTAGTATAAGAAATGAACAATAATTTAAAGAAAGGCAACATCAAAAAGAAAGGTCTTCAGCCTTGAATTAGAAGAACTGAGCGTTGCAGCAGACTTGCAGTTTTCTGGGAGCTTGTTCCAGATATATGGAGCATAAAAACTTAAAAAAAAAAGCGTTCAGCTGCTTCCCCCTGTTTAGTTCTGACTCTGGGGACAGAAAGCAGAGCTGTCCCAGACCACCTGAGAGGTCTGGATGGTTCATTGTGTAGCAGCAGATCAGAAATGTATTTTGGCCCTAAACCGTTTAGTGATTTATAAACCAGCAAAAGTATTTTGAAATCAATTCTTTGAGGCACAGGAAGCCAGTGTAAAGACCAGTCCTTCCAGAAAAATGTGAGGGTTTTTTTGTGATGGTTGCGGGCAAAAATCCTTGATTATGCGGCACGTTTTCTTAAAAAAATGCGATGGAATATGCGGGATATTTATGCGATGAAATTGCGGGGACTTGTAAAAACTGCGGCTTCATCATGGTTTGCAGCTTTTCGATGACGTTCACGTCGCGTAATTACGTCACTTCATAATGTTCCCATGGCAACAGGGGAAAATAGCTGCTCTTGTGTGAAGTAAACGCAACATTTTTCAACTTTCTGCTAAGATATGTGACTTTTTTGCAACAAAAATGCGGGGATTATGAAATCATGCAAACCCCGCATATTTTGCGCAGAAATCGGCAGTTTATTCGGCGAAAGTGCGGCGTATTTGAAAAAATGCGGCACCCGCATAAATATGCAGACTTTGGCTGATTATGCACTGAATTATGCGATCGCATAATCACGTTTTTCTGGAGGGACTGAAAGACTTAAGAACTGGAGTTATGTGATCCACTTTCTTCTGTGGCTATGTTTAGACGGAAACGATCTGAAGAGAAAACGCAAAAGTGGCGTTGCGTTCTCACTTTTTATTCCGCGTTTAGACAAGAGTTTTGGGGGGGAAATCTGCGTGCGTATGGTGACACAAAAGTGTGTGAAATTCGATGTAGTATGCACGCCAGGTGGCTAAGTGGCACTGCCACACAACACCACCAAGGCTGCGCGCCTACGTAGAACCTTCATTCTACTTCTCTCCTTAGCAGTGCGAAACCAAAACATGTCGAAGTGAACAACAAAAGCTTGTCTGTACAGACGAGGAGGTGCGTGTTTGTCTGATGACGACCACCACAGTCGACCGTGATAAGCCACAGCACAGCACCCACTGGAGCGCTACCATTATACTGAGCCTCGCTGCTTGAGAGCGAGAGGCAGCGGGCAGAGGAGGCTGAAGCAGATGCTCTCTCTCTCTCTCTCTCTCTCTCTCTCTCTCTCGCCTACTCTGGCTCAAATGAATAGCCTACATATGGTCATTGAACCTTATCCACATTGTTGAAATCATTTTTAAGCCCAGTTTTTTTTAAGCCCCAAAAATGTCGTCGGCGTATAAACGAAAACCCCATACGATAAAATATTTTTCCGTTTTAGTGAGGACTTGAGCAGCAGCGTTCTGAATCAGCTGCAGCTGTCTAATAGATTTTTTTAGGGAGACCTGTAAAGACACCGTTGCAGTAGTCAAGTCTACTGAAGATAAAAGCATGGACAAGTTTTTCCAAATCCTGCTGAGACATAAAGTCCTTTAACCCTTGATATATCCATTAGGTGATTAGTAGGCTGACTTTGTAATTGTCTTAATGTGGCTGTTGAAATTCAGGTCTGGGTCCATGACTACACCAAGATTTCTGGCTTGGTTTGTAGTTTTTAACATTGTCGTTTGAAGCTGAGCGCTGACTTTTAATCGTTCCTCTTTTGCTCCAAAAACAACCACCTCAGTTTTTTTTCTTCATTTAAATTAAGAAAGTTCAGGCACATCCAGTTGTTAATTTGTTCAATGCACTTAGTCAGTTTTTGTATCGGACTATAGTTCCCTGGCGATAAGGTTATGTAAGTTTGTGTGTCGTTCATTCTAACGGGAGGGAAACATCTGAAGGAGGAACCGACTTTGACTTAACTTGCATGTCACCTTAACAAGTCAATGCTGTATTCACTGACCTGGGGCCAGTTTCATAAAATCAATTTGAAAGCACTGCAGTGTAGATGGCTAATAGGTACCATGATTTGTGGGCGCAAATTATTGGTATATCATGTCACCAATCAAACAGAATTTGTAGATGCATTTGCAAGTGTAACAGGGCTCTGGCATGCTTGGACGGCAAGTATAGAGCTTTCTTCAATTAGTGATAAGTTTCAAAGCTAATTGCGGAAGACATTGCAAATGAGCGTGTCTGTGCGTTTCCTCACAGGCTGGGAAGTACGACGAGTCTCTCAAACACCTTGAAGCCCTGCAGGAGCTCAACAAAGAGGACTACAAGATCGCCCTGAATAAAGCTGTTGTAGAGTTTTACAAAAGCAGTCAAACTACCACAGGGACTCTGAAGCAGACACTAATGGCAATGAAGAACCAGGTAACTGCTGAAAAGTGGGTCATATTTTTCTCATGCTTTCCGTTCATGTGGAATCTGTTTTCACTGGATGTTGTCGACAAACGGGGCTTTGCTTCTTCGTGATTTCCCGGGATTTCATCAGACATCCCATCTTTATGTTCCAGGTTCACACATCAGCAGAGGACATTGACGGCTTGGATGATGTTGAAAACAGCTTGCTGTACTATAATCAAGCCATTGTCCACTATCATATGCGACAGTACTCTGAAGCAATCGCCATAGGAGAGAGGCTCTACCAGTTTCTGGAACCATTTGGTATGTGGTTTACTAAAGTGTACTGCTGATGTGATAATTCGATGATCAGCAGTCAGTTGGTCCATTGCTGCTTTGATTGGCTTTTTAAATCATTTATCAAGGACAAATAATAGAAAATATTTAGTGCTCAGTTACAGCCTTTTCTTGTCACACCCCTAGTGTTATCAGAAAATATTTGAAAATGAATAGGTTTATTAACATTAAGGTAAACAATGTTTTAATGTAATATATGACATAGAATATAAAAAAACAGTCATAGATCTGAGGCTTTGACTTATCTGTCTGAGACTTGAATGCTTCAAGATTACAAGCTGAGGAGACTTGACTTGTTGAAAATGACTGTGTGTAGTTTTGCATTTTTGAAGTGCTGCCTAACTGGTATTAATAATAGATACCATTACCATGGATGTACCAGCCAAAGGCCCCATGACTCATAAACAGGTTTCAAGTCTTGAGACTTGCCTTGGTCCTAGCCCAAAAGAACGGCTACATTTCCTGTGCAGCCATGGAATTGTCTAAATGTGTAAAGTAACAGGGCTTATTGGAAATTTGTGATTTAAAAAGGGGCTTGTATAGGGCTTCACAATATGAGGAAAATATCTAATTGCGATTATGTTGACTGATATTGCGATATTCACGATATTGGAGGGAATGATCGTTTTTGTATCATTATTCATTTTCACCCAAAAATAATATTTAAAAAAATGAAGTGATTAAAGTGTGATTTTTGCGAGGCTCTGTACCAAACAAAGATGTTTTCTGTAGTCTGTAGGATAGAATCTGTAGGCCGGGACGTCTCTGCAGTACCATAGTACTTCAGTCAGAATGGTTTTGACACATTTTGCCTTTAACAAATATTGCACCTCTCTGCGATTTGGATATTGCACTAGTCCATATTGCAATTTCAATAAAATTGCAATTAATTGTGCAGCCCACTGGAATACTGTGGTTAAGACGAGAGTTTTGGTAATACAAGCGTATTACCAAAACTCTCGTCTTAACCACAGTATTCCAGTTAATCTGACAGTGGTGCGTTGATATTGGCCATGTGTTGTTTGCCATGGAGTCATTGTGTTATTTGTCCTAGAAGAGAAGTTTGCTCAGGCGGTGTGCTTCCTGCTGGTGGATCTGTACCTGCTCACCTTCCAGCCGGAGAAGGCCCTCCATCTGCTCGCTGTGCTGGACAAACTTTCTGTACAAGGAAGCAGCAAGAACGGCAAAGGAGAGGTACCCCACCGCACCACATTAGTTTCACACAAGCTGCTCTTATTTACATATGGTTTATAGTAACGTTTTACTAAGAACGCTGTTGCTGAGATCTGTGGTTCTGGTCCAGCAGAAAGCTTAACCGAAGTGATCAGTGGATCTCACATCTTCAGTTTAATCCATTTATCGGAGCTACTTGATTAAGATATTTTGAGATTTCTGCCCCTCCCCAGTATAATGGAGGTGAATGGAATTTAGTTTGGACTTTATTTAAAAAAAACAAAAAAAAAACAACACAAGTATGTCTTTTGAGAAACCGTGTCCCTGTTTCACCGGATAATAACCCACAGACCTCACTCACGCTTCTTCTTACCACAGAAACAACTGATCTGTCTTCAGACTAACTAAACAAATGTCTGAGCTGTGCCATTTGGAATGGCTACAAATGGGAAGACTTGTATTTAGTTGTATCATTATGAGGTTGGTAATTAAATAAATCAAATCCAGGGGATGTAAAAGCATGCAGTTTACTGTCTGAGTGCTGTGCTTGATTCCAGAGCAACAGTTCAAACAAAGATGCAGCAAACCAGAAGGCAGAGTTCACAGCCATGATTGAGGCGGCCAAATCAAAGATGCACCAGGCAAGATTTTAACATCCACGGTTTCTCTGTTTCAGTCTCCACCCAGTTGACTGTGACTGACTGTTGTTTCCTTTACAGTACAAAGTGAGAGCCTACATCCAGATGAAATCCTCCAAGGCCTGTAAAAGGGAGATCAAATCAGTGATGAACACAGCGGGGAACGTGAGTTGTTTTCTCATATGAACTCTGGACAATGTCCGTCGAATCAGGGCCTGACATCGTCCAGAGTTTCCCTGTCTCACATTTAGCACACAACAGCAAATTGTCCGTGTCAGACCCTTTTTCTCTACCTGGAAATCCTCCGTCTAGTCTAGAGCCTCTTTCTGACAAAGTAGTCGCAGGAACATAATTCTAGGAAAAGTCCACTTCTAAAGAGATCTACTGACTACTCTCCCCCAAAACCGTTTTTTTCCAATTGCATTCGCACTGGCCAAGTGGCCATAGGGACTATAGGAGGGGTAAGGGAGTGATGCAAGCACGGCAACGGTCTTTATAGCGTTAAAATCCGAAAACAAATACACCAAAAAAGTATGAACTAAATCTAATGTATATAGGATATTTGTCATAATTTAAACAAGTCTCCCGAAGAGGTGTGTGTGTGTGTGTGTGTGTGTGTGTGTGTGTGTGTGTGTGTGTGTGTGTGTGTGTGTGTGTGTGTGTGTGTGTGTGTGTGTGTGTGTGTGTGTGTGTGTGTGTGTGTGTGTGTGTGTGTGTGTGTGTGTGTGTGTGTGTGTGTGTGTGTGTGTGTGTGTGTGTGTGTGTGTGTGTGTGTGTGTGTGTGTGTGTGTGTGTGTGTGTGTGTGTGTGTGCCATGCTTGTGGAGTTTAACTCCGAAAAGACAGTTAACCACAGGTTCCCATTTAATGTTATGATTAGGGCTGCAGCTATCGATTGTTTTTGTAATCGATTAATCTAGCACTTTATCAATCGATTAATCGGATATTTTTATTTTTTTTAATTAAAAAAAATAAATAATAAATTTGCGTTTTTAAACAACCAAAACTAGACCTATATGTAAATATTAGTTATACTTAAACTATTTTCATTTATATATTTGATTATAATGTCACACAGCTCTGTTACACTGAGAGAGAGAGAGAGAGACTGTTTTTCTGAAGGGATAGTCAGCTCAGATCGTGGTCACCACTACGTATTTTCTTGTCTTTCTATGTTTGGTAGTTGTTTTGCTTGATGTAGTTTCATCGTCCATACGACTCTGTGATTTACTTTTGTTGGTCCTCTTCGTGGAATGGATGATTAAGTTAGACTCCATGTTTTCTGTTGAGATGCTAAAGCACTGATGTCGTGCTATTATTGTGGTAAGCTAGTTTGATTTTGCAGTAGGCACACTGTACAGAGTTTTAGTTTTAATTACGTTTGAACTGATTCCAAACTTTGGACACTTTCTGTCGTTTCCTCCAGCCTGTCTCTTCTCTTAGCCCCTCACTATTTACGCTCTGGCATGTGTTGCCAGCAGCAGACTGAGCCGTGTCTGGTGTGCGACAGTAGCGGAAACACATTCCGTCAGCGATACAACGTTAGTAACATTGATTTAACAAAGCTTTGAGGCAAGTCATTTTGCATCGAGGATTTTTTGCAATCGAATTATTTGAGTTATTCGAGGAATCGTTTCAGCCCTAGTTATGATGGACATGTGTTGTGATATTTAAACAAACGAACCGTCACCGGCGAAATAAAAGCCTCTGATTTACGAGACCGGTCTGAGAGACCTCCAGCTTACAGCAGGGTCTCTGAACAGGACTGGCCGAGCGACGAGCTAGCGGCCGGGGCAGGCGCCTGCTGGTTGTCTCCTCACTTCATGGAGCTTCTCAACTCTGAAAACTTTGAAGCAAATTGTCAATTCGGCATCAATTTTCGCAAGACTGCCTATATTTTAAACCTAAACAGTTCATTTCTCGCCTAAAACGTCGTCAGAAGTGAAATTAGTGATGAATAAGATGGCGAAAAGACTCGGAAGCTGGCAGAGTAAAGATGGGTTAATGTCCGCTCCAACCGATTCACATATTTGCGTTCAAACACACAGCCCCTCTGCGGGATGCCTAGATAAACTTCAGTTGCTGAAGTGTTGGTGCTACATCATCAGTGTTTAAACCGTGAGGGGGAGGGGTGTAATATATAGGATATGCATAGGATGTCATTAGTCCCTTTCCGACCGGAGGGATTTTTGCAGTTCCTAGAACATAACGTTCCTAGAACCCTTTTTTTATTGTGTTCCGACTGGACCAATTTGGGGATTTTTAAATTCCTCTGACCACAGTTCCTGTAACTCTTTCAGCTCCTACTTCAGGGCACGGTCTTTTTACTTTTCCGCATAGGAACCCTTAGTGACCTAGCAACGTCTGAAACACAAACAGTACATATTCTTCACTGTCTGTTGCAATTCGCCTACATATGCTAACTCATAAGACAAACATCACACATTCAACCAGCTAATTGTTAATGCTAGTTAAACTTACCCGTTGTTTCGTTTGCCTGTGCTTTATCTCTGCTCCTCTATCTTCTTCCATCATATTAATTAGGATCATATTACGCTGGAGCCTTCGTCTTCTGGGTTTCTCTGTTAGGTACTCCAGCCTAGTCTTTAAACGCCACCGTTCGAACTCCGTTATGAGGATCCCGGCAAGGCATAACAGGAACATTCCGATGGACTCCTCCATGCTGGTTTGTTGTTGTATGTGGCGCTAAAGTCAAGTGACGACGCTATAAAGACCGTTGCCGTGCTTGCGTCACTCCCTTGCCCTTTCTACCAGTTCCTATGGCCACTTGGCCAGTGTGCATGCAAATGGAAAAACCGGTTTTGGGGGAGAGTAGTTAGTCGAAGTGGCCTGTTCCTATAACTACGTTCCTGTAACTACTTGGTCAGAAAAAGGCTATTGTGTCTGGATGGTCCATCTCTCCCGAGTTGCAAATAACATGCCAACACAGTCACGACATCTAAAAAGAATAGGGCCCAACCAATATGGGCTTTTTGAGATGGATACCAATTTTACAGGGGAATGATTCACCGATACAGTGAAGTTTTGAGCTGGAATGAAAATAGACCATTTCTATGTGGATTGTGTACTGATTTAGCACCGATATGACAATGCCAAGATACTCAGAAGGCTGCTTTCCTAATCCAATAACAATTTTTAAACTAGCAGTATATGTTCTGGAAAAAAGGTTTTCATACCTGAAAACCTATACACCAATATGGATAGATGCAGATATGTCTGTGATAGACCAATCTCAGCCACCCAGTGTATCTGTCTAGCTCTACTCAGGATCAACGTTTTATAAACCGCAAAGGATGAACACAAGGATAGGAAAGTGAAGTGATAATGATGAAAGCTTTGTTATGCTTGGTGTGTGCCAAAAGTGACGTCAAAGCTTTTTGAGCTTGACTTTTTGAGCTTTCCTACTGAAAGCGTATGTTGGACATAGCGGCGAGCGAGGCCGTTATCTCCAGTGGAGAGAGCGGCTGCGTCAGCCGGGCCGAGGGTTATCCAGTGTAACTAAACTTTGTCTCGGCATACGCTGATCTCCACATCACTTGTCCATTACAATGCTGCCCGATGTTAGGGCCATGATAATAGTGGAAGGGTGTCTTTCTCTAACCTGTGTTTCCCGTCTCCTTTGTCAGTCTGCACCCTCACTCTTCCTCAAGAGTAATTTTGAGTACCTGAGAGGAAACTACCGGAAAGCAGTGAAGCTATTGAACAGCTCCAACATCGCAGAGCATCCTGGACCCATCAAGACGGGTGACAACTACTGAACTTTTTTTAAGATTGATGGCTTTCTCTGATAAACCTGGTGTTAAAAAGCCACTCAGCTACCTTTGGTTCAGACTGTTCCTTTGTCATTATTTGCTCCACTTTGCTCCCACACGTTGTCTTCAATGGAGATGTAACTGGCTGTAGTGGCCACGTTTGATTTCTGTATACGCCTGTTGATGGATTGTGCATGTCTCCTGCCTTGTTTCATTCAGGTGAATGTGTTCGGTGTATGTTCTGGAACAATCTGGGCTGCATTCACTTTGCAATGGGGAAACATAACCTCGGCATTTTCTACTTCAAGAAGGCGCTGCAAGAGAACGACCACACCTGCGCTCAGCTGGGAGACGGCAGCAGCGGGCAATGTGGGTCACAGCTAACACTGTCTCCTGACTGTAAACACTCATCTTATCAAGCACTCCCCTCCTGTAGGCCAGAGGGCTGCATGTAAAATGTGTGTAGCTTGCTCCTTCACAGAGGATCTGTTAATCCTGGGTCAACAGTTAGTTCCAACTTCACATCAAAAATATCCAAAGAAACCTCTCAATCCACCACTGCAGCATAACCCCCATAACTCTCCGCTCAATATCTCATTAAGTCACGGTTTTTCCACAATGTTTCCCACACAAACTATGGCAAAATAAGATTAGCATGTTTCACTGTTATAACTGACTTCATCTCATCACAAATGAACAAGCTACTTTATACAGTAACAAAAACACATTTTCACATGATCACACTTCTCTCTAGTGGTATCTCTCCATGCTGGAACGTGGCTTTTAGCAGCACTCGCCGTCAGCATTTTCTCTGAAATGACTGTCTTCCAAATAAATAGTCCCCATGAAAACTGTGGACGGTGAGCTCTGTGGATTATCCAGAAATAACGGGGACACGAGAAAAGATGTTTATTTTTGTTCTAAATCATCTAATGCTGTGAGCAGCATTAACGTTTTGTATCAGACGGTGGGCAGAAATCTCAAAACCTGGACACAAACTATCCAAACTATGTGCATGGAGAGATGCCACTATAAGAAAGTGACTCTTAACGTCTACAGGGGTCTTGTTTAAAACCCACAGGACTGGTTTTTGATCAGCCTAGCTATCTATAGTTTTTTTGTTGTAATTTTTTCGTTCACAACTCCTATTGTGGAAAGTGTACCTTTTCAATTTGAACTAAGCAAATTGGGAGAATGTACTGGTATATGTGGGTCCCCAATGGTAACAAGTCTCTCTGTTGTGTTTTTTTTCTCCAGCTAAGAAATTCACAGGTATCCCCATGTGTGCTCTACTAGCCAACAAGCGCTATGAGCTGCTGTATAACTGTGGTATTCAGCTGCTGCACATCGGCAGGCCTCTGGCAGCCTTTGAGTGTCTGATGGAGGCCGTGCAGGTTTACCACTCCAACCCTAGACTGTGGCTGCGACTGGCAGAGTGCTGCATCTCTGCCAACAAAGGGGTAGGAGTTCACTGATAAAGAGCCTCATTTGAGTTTAGCTCTGATTTTCCTTTTAGCTGATTTTAAAGATGACTTGTATTTTTTCTGCATTTTATTTAACAGTGTTGTTAAAGCAGACAACCTTGCACGCCTTAAATTGAATGTAAAAGATTTGTTATGTCCCTTGAATATTATGTAATAACAGTAATTGTTTTGCTTCAGTAATTTATTCAGAAACTACCAACCTATTTCTCTTCAGTGATTTTAATACCAGTTGCAGCAACTGCGATGTTAGTTTGAACATGTATTGACCTTTAATTCATGGTACCTTCCAGTACAGCTGTACAAAGGTGACTAGAAAAACCACATACTGTTACTCCATGGTCTCTGTGTGTGTTTCCAGGGGTCGGAGCAGGAGAGCAAAGGTTTACCTTGTAAAAAAGGAATAGTTCAGTCTATTGTCGGGCAAGGCTACCATCGCAAGATCGTGCTGGCATCCCAGTCTACACAGAACACTATCTACAGGTCAGTGTCACTGTCCCTCCTCCAGCCCTGATCGCCTCAAGTGAAACTACAGATTAGGGCTGGGCGATATATCGATATTATGTCGATATCGTGATATGAGACTAGATATCGTCTTAGATTTTGGATATCGTGATATGACATAAGTGTTGTCTTTTCCTGGTTCTAAGGGCTGCATTACAGTAAAGTGATGTACTTTTCTGATCTTACCAGACTGTTCTAGCTGTTCTATTATTTGCCTTTTCCCCACTTAGACATTATGTCCACATTACTGATGATTATTTATCTAAAATCTAAGTGTGAAGATATTTTGTTAAAGCACCAATTGTCAACCCTAGAATATCGCCGCAATATTGATATCGATATTTGGTCAAGAATATTATGATATCTGATTTTCTCCATATCGCCCAGCCCTACTACAGATTTAGACATTTACAGTGGGGCAAAAAAGTATTTAGTCAGCCACCAATTGTGCAAGTTCTCCCACTTAAAAAGATGAGAGAGGCCTGTAATTTTCATCATAGGTACACTTCAACTATGAGAGACAAAATGAGAAAAAAAATCCAGAAAATCACATTGTAGGATTTTTAATGAATTTATTGGTAAATTATGGTGGAAAATAAGTATTTGGTCAATAACAAAAGTTCATCTCAATACTTTGTTATATACCCTTTGTTGGCAATGACAGAGGTCAAACGTTTTCTGTAAGTCTTCACAAGGTTTTCACACACTGTTGCTGGTATTTTGGCCCATTCCTCCATGCAGATCTCGTCTAGAGCAGTGATGTTTTGGGGCTGTCGCTGGGCAACATGGACTTTCAACTCCCTCCAAAGATTTTCTATGGGGTTGAGATCTGGACACTGGCTAGGCCACTCCAGTACCTTGAAATGCTTCTTACGAAGCCACTCCTTCGTTGCCCGGGCGGTGTGTTTGGGATCATTGTCATGCTGAAAGACCCAGCCACGTTTCATCTTCAATGCCCTTGCTGATGGAAGGAGGTTTTCACTCAAAATATCATGATACATGGCCCCATTCATTCTTTCCTTTACACTGATCAGTCATCCTGGTCCCTTTGCAGAAAAACAGCCCCAAAGCATGATGTTTCCACCCCTATGCTTCACAGTAGGTATGGTGTTCTTTGGATGCAACTCAGCATTCTTTCTCCTCCAAACACGAAGAGTTGAGTTTTTACCAAAAAGTTCTATTTTGGTTCCATCTGACCATATGACATTCTCCCAATCCTCTTCTGGATCATCCAAATGCTCTCTCCTACCTCATACCTCAGATGGGCCTGGACATGTACTGGCTTTAGCAGGGGGACACGTCTGGCACTGCAGGATTTGAGTCCCTGGTGGCGTAGTGTGTTACTGATGGTAGCCTTTGTTACTTTGGTCCCAGCTCTCTGCAGGTCATTCACTAGGTCCCCCCGTGTGGTTCTGGGGTCTTTGCTCACCGTTCTTGTTATCATTTTGACCCCATGGGGTGAGATCTTGCGTGGAACCCCGGATCGAGGGAGATTATCAGTGGTCTTTTATGTCTTCCATTTTCTTATAATTGCTCCCACATCTGATTTCTTCACACCAAGCTGCTTACCTATTGCAGATTCAGTCTTCCCAGCCTGATGCAGGTCTACAATTTTGTTTCTGGTGTCCTTTGACAGCTCTTTGGTCTTGGCCATAGTGGAGTTTGGAGTGTGACTGTTTGAGGTTGTGGACAGGTGTCTTTTATACTGATAACAAGTTCAAACAGGTGCCATTAATACAGGTAATGAGTGGAGGACAGAGGAGCCACTTAAAGAAGAAGTTACAGGTCTGTGAGAGCCAGAAATCTTGCTTGTTTATAGGTGACCAAATACTTATTTCTACAATGTGATTTTCTGGATTTTTTTTTTTTTTTTTTTTCCATCATTTTGTCTCTCATAGTTGAAGTGTACCTATGATGAAAATTACAGGCCTCTCTCATCTTTTTAAGTGGGAGAACTTGCACAATTGGTGGCTGACTAAATACTTTTTTGCCCCACTGTACGTGTCCTGTCCAGTAGGGGTGGGACAAAATATCCATACGGCAATAGATCTGTGTCCTCCTTCATGCGCTACGAGAATCGATATGCTGGCCAAATATCGATATTTTATTTAATAAAATAAGGCAAATTTCCTTACTCTTCAACGTTGCTACTTTGGGTTTGCACTAAAGCACTAAAATTTACATTTCATGTGTTTTTTTTTTTTTTTTTTTTTTTTTTTAAATAGAAGTTTTTTTTAGAATTTCCTTATAGCTGTGTAATTTTAATTTACAGACTGAAAAACTTGTGCTGCCCAATTGTGCTGTTTTCTAACAGTTGGACTTGCAGTGAACAAAGAGAGAAGACCTGCACTTAAAGTTTTCACAGGCATTTGTTTTCATAGTTAGACCGATCTCGTGATGGCTCCTTATAGGATTGTCTAGCCATATATTGATGAGGTACCTGTGATTTCCCCACCCCTACGGTCCAGCAGTCCAACAGAGAGCAGCAGTGCTGACACTAACAACTGTAAAAAGGGGCTGTTAATCTTGGTGTTCAACTTTCCACTGAAGCTATTTGATGTTTCCACTGAGTGACGTGTTTTTTATGTCTGCACTATTTTATCAAATATACCTTTTTTGTGTCTTGTACATAATTCATTTCTCCAGTCAAACTAGATTATATCTACTATACCACTGACTGACTGATATCTAATTAGTAGTCCTCTTGCTCATATTGACCTGATGCTCTTTTTGACTTGTGTGTGTACAGTGAGGGCCAGTCAGCAGCTATCCCAGTAGCCAGCATGGAGTTTGCAGCCATCTGCCTGAGGAACGCTCTGCTCCTCCTGCCTGAACACCAGCAGCAGGACACCAAGACAGAGAACGGCTCCAAGAGCTCCAGCCAGTCAGGAAGCACCGAGAGTGGCAGTGAGAACAGTGATGCCTGCAGGTCAGACATACACACACTCTCAAGCCTTTTGAGTATTGACTCACGAAGTAGTCAGCACTCGATCTGGGCGTCAGTGTGTGAGACTCTGAGACTCTCAACAGAAATCATTCAAGTCTTTAGAAAAGCGACAAACAAGAGTCTTTGCATCTTATAAAGCCCTAAGCGGCTTTTCAAAGCCCTCTGATTTCAAGATTCTGTTGGGAGAGGCTTTTCAGACAGCTGTTTATACTGCTGTTCTCCATGAAATCGTGCACCTGGTTAACTTCGCCTCACCCTCCAGCCTCCACCCTAACCCTCCAGCATCCACCTTCCCACATGACAGTTTTAATTCAATTCAGTTTTATTTATAGTGTTAAAACACAGCAGGAGTTATCTCAGGACATTCTACAGATAGAGTAGGTGTAGACATGAGTTTGTGTACAGTTGACCAGTGTGCAGCAGTCAGCACTGTTGTACTGTGTGATAACCTTTTCACTAGAGCATTAAAGAACTCAAACTAAGGCAGAAAATATAAAAACAATGGGAGGCTATGGGATTGTTTTTAAAACGTCATGTAGTATGTGATGTGTTCTAGTAGCATTAAACTGTAGGAGAGCTAATCACATCATGCTTGTCTTATAATATATCCACATGTGCAAAAAAAAAGAAAAAATAATCCATAGATGAATCACCTATGAAAAGAATCGGTAGTTGCAGCCCTATAGCATACGTGGTTTTATTGCTGAGCAAAAATGAAACCATTAGACTCAATTAATGGGCTCAAGTAGTCTGACTATCACCAGACCAAGCTCAGTCTTTTAAGATTGAACATTAGTCTGGGGAGTCTGTATTTTCTACTGCACAAGAGGCGTGAGCAACGGGCATAGTTCAAATGACTCTGTACGCAATTGGATAGTCCTTCAACCAATCAGACCAACGATCCGGGTGACGTAGCAGCGACAGCGGCATCAACGGGTTGCTGCGCTTCGGCGCCCGCCATGTTGAATGTAAACAAGAAGCTGCTTGGTCGCTTCTCTATTGTCTTGTTAAATCCGCCAATAGCGCGCCAGGTGGATAAGCCAGTTTGTGATTGGTCCACACAAAATTGTAACTAAAGCAGGATAGATAAACGTACAGGTTTCCAGCCTGAGCTGCAGGGCGAAATCAAATCGCTGGCAGATCGGGCTGGGTTTAACCAGTCTAGGGCTCAACGTAATGATATTGTGATATTTCCTGTGTGTGGCGTCTGATCATCTGTCAACAATTCAGATGACTTATTGCACTGTGCTGGAGGTATGATGGTGGTTCAGCAGAGTGGACATGTGTTGTGATGGTGGCTCAGCAGAGTGGACGTGTTGTGATGATGTGTTGCAGTGGGAAAGGTCCGGAGGCTGATAAGTTCCTGTCTGCAGCGCCATCGTCTCCTCTCAGGAAACAGGAGGTGGAAAATCTCAGGTAATAATCCCACTTCTCTCCTCCTCTGCCATTATTCAGCAGCACTGAATGAGCTGCACAGATGTCAGTAATGTCAACTGTTTGGTGTGCAGGTGCTCCATCCTGGCCTGCAGTGCCTATGTGGCGTTAGCGCTGGGAGACAACCTGATGGCTCTAAACCACGCCGAGAAACTGCTGCATCAAACCAAGGTGTCAGGATCCCTCAAGTAAGTGCTGGCTCTGTTTCTCCCAGCCAGCTGCTGGCTCGCCTGCTCTTTCTTTGTGCTGCATGTCCTTCCACGCTTTGACTCACTCAGGTGTCCTTCTCTGCTCTGGCTGATCAGGTTCCTGGGTCACCTCTATGCTGCTGAAGCCCTCATCTCATTGGACAGGATCTCTGATGCTATCGCTCACCTCAACCCAGAGAATGTCAGCGACGTGTCAATGGGAGTGCTGACCAGCGAGCAGGACCAAGGTCTGTGGCTTCTACACATTACTGAACAAAACACATAATTTATAATGGCAATGTTGCTTAATGTTGGGGTTTGTTTTTGTCAACAGGGTCTGACAAAGGAGACGAGCCTGTCGAGTCCCGTGAGTCTACCTACTTTAAACCTTAATTCTTGATTCCCATCTACAGGATATTTAGACCAGAATAATGGACATTAAAATGACAAATTGCATCCAAGTCAAAACGGAACAAAAAGTAAAACCGTAAGAGTGTGTGTGTGTAGCAGGGAAGCAGACCCCCCTGTGTTACCCCAGCAGTGTGACATCAGCTCGGGCCATGATGCTCTTCAACCTGGGCAGCGCCTACTGTTTGAGGAGCGAGTACGACAAGGCTCGCAAGTGCCTGCATCAGGTAACCGTGACGACAGCTACATGACTTCAGCAGGTCATGCAAATGTCTGAAGTCGTGTATATATATTCCTTAGATCCAGCATGTTGAGGTTGGGATAAGCCCTTCTGTGCCGCAGAGCCTCAGCAGCATCTGGCAGGGCCTTGTGTTGTAGAAGCCGAGCACGCTTTCTGGCACAACTTCCCCTACTGCCAGAGAGCACGGGGGAAGAAAGAACAGTCTGAAGAGGGCAACACTTGCCGATTACAGAACAGGTTTATTGTGAGAGCCTTGTGGCCTTCATCAGGGTCAAAACACAACACATAACAGACAGAACATGTCAATAAGGTTGGTATGAGAGGTTAGGGCTGTGCCCAGTAATAGACAGTGGTGACACCATATCTACTTCATAAACAGGAGAAGTGCTTTTAAAGGGTGGGACTCAGTCTCTGCGTGAGGTGAAAGGTTCAGGTGTGTGCTGGTGGTCTGAAAACAAAGGCAAGTTCAGCCATATTCACACGGGAGTAGTTTTACCTGACAACACTGCTAGAGCTGTGCAATATATTGATATTAGATTGATATTGTGATATGAGACTAAATATCGTCTTAGATTTTGGATATCGTAATATGGTAAGTGTTGTCTTTTCCTGGTTTTAAAGGCTGCATTACAGTAAAGTGGTGTACTTTTCTGAACTTACCAGGCTGTTCTAGTTGTTCTATTATTTGCCCTTTACCCACTTAGTCATTATTTTCAACATTACTGATGATTATTTATCTAAAATCTCATTGTGTAAATATTTTGTGAAAGCACCAATAGTCAACACTACAATATCGATATCGAGATATCTGGTCAAAAATATCGTGATATTTGATGTTCTCCGTATCGCCCAGCCCTAAACACCGCAAAACCCTGAAACACTCTCATTGATTTCTCTCCACATGGCAACTATGTTATGATCTAGGTTATGGAAGTTGTAAGCTGCAGAATCTTCCAATACAGACATGGTCCCTGTGGCGGATGGCTCTCACACACCAATGAGACATAAGCCCTATTCACACAGGACTAGTATTACCTGGGGACCTGTAGTAATAATTACGGAGGTCGTCTGTGATCTTAATCCTGTGTGGATCTGCATGTCTGGAATTTGTCAAGTAAAAATTCCACCGCAAATGACCTACCATATTTCACCAAACACAGAAATCATGTGGTACTATCTGTCCTGTGTGAAGCGACTTTGAGTCCTTGAAAAGCGCTATACAAATTAAATTTATTATTATTAATAATCTGCATCTCTGATTCAGGGTCATTTTGGCTGCATTGGTGATTATAAATGAGTTTTGACGGAGCCTTGACATGTGGGGGATAATGTCAGTAAAATACAGACTTCACTTATCCTGTGTGAATGCGCCGCACGAAACGCAGACATCGTGGCATGATTTCTAAATCACATGTGGTCCATGAGGTAACACTAGTACTAGTTTTTGTGGTTTGGCTGCTTATCACCATGGTCAGTAGTGAGATTATGGTTCTTAAGATAAGAACATGCAGACATGATAGACCTATTTTTAGATTGAGTGTTTAAATGTGCTTATTCTGCAGCCTGGGATATGTTCAAGGACTGAACAAAAGTGTGGTTTTATATATTATATAACTGTCTGTGTGAAAACTGCTTTCCCATCCATTGAAAACTTCTCTTAAGCATTAAAGTTCATTCTTGATCTCAGGAAAAGTCATTAATTATTTGACTAAATAATCAGTCTTGTTGAAAACCTTTTACAGTGAAGTGATAATTCAGTGTTCAACCAGCTGTGATGTGTGTTGTCTTTATCAGGCTGCATCTATGGTGAACACCAAGGAGATTCCACCTGAAGCCATCCTGCTGGGAGTCTACTTGGAGCTACAGAACGGTCAGTCCTCCAACACACACAGACACACAAGTGCGTGCGTGCGTGCTTACGAACATGCTGTCTATATTGTAGCAACTATACATTACAACATTGGAGGAAAACGATCCACAAAAAGATTCCAAAATGTTCTGCCATTATGCTGCCGTTTTTTTTATTCACATAGAACCAATCAAAGGCGGCAAAAAGCCGCCCCAGTGTGTGATTTCAGATGGCATGCAGGCATTCTGGGAGCAAAAGAGGTTGTTTTTTTTTTCACGCAAAGTGTAATGCAACAGCGTCTAGTGTGTGAGCCGATGTGCGTTTGTGTGTGGAGAATGGAGAAGGTGGACTATTGCAATGTTTTTCTAAGTTATTAATTACTTTGGCTACTTGGAATGCTGCTTTGTCCCTTTCTGGCCCTCCTGTGGGTCGACTCACACATCGTACTGCCTGACGTGCAGTTAAAGGGGTGGGTCAGAATTTTGGACATAGGACCTCATTTCCAAGTTAGCCAGTTTATTTATCAGTGGAGACTGTTTAACACTTTTCATCCAGTCCTTCCAGTTGCAGATTTCACTGGTGCTAGGCTAGCGCAAGTCAACAGTAACTGCTAGCCTGCCACTAAAAACAGTCTTACCCACTGCATAGTACACCCGAGGCAAATAAATTATAATGCCAGACTATTGATGTAAATGTCTGTTGATAGAATGTTAGAAATAAAACTACCCTTGCATTGCAATAGTTATACTTTGTGAGTGAAGGGAAGGGATGAGGAGGAGGGAGGGGCGAGCTAGCCTCCGTTTTGTTTGACAATACTTTGAATGTCAACAAGAAGTGACATCACCAAACATCGCTTAGAGCACCTCCTTGTGTTGACTTTGGGTCACATTGACCAGTTTTAAATTTTTGTTTTATATCAGAAAAAATGGGACGTGGAAATAAGCGCTGAAAATGTGTAGAAGAAAAATTTACGTCGGAAAAAGCAAAAACAAACTGTGAAAAAAAGGCGTCAAAAACATCGAAAAAAAGGTTGCTGGGAAAGACAACACAAGGGTTAATAAATGAGTTAGTAAATGCTGTTCCTGTAATGCTAAAGATATTTCTGGCCTGGTGGGGTTTCTGGCGGCCTGTACAATTATTTGGGGGGAAAACACTGGGTTTATTACGATTTAGTTTTATTTCCTTTGTTCAGTATGTGAGTGAGGGGTTAAAATCAGGAGATAATGGCCTGGATGTGTGTCGTGCGTCCTCCAGGAAACACCCAGCTAGCCCTGCAGATCATCAAACGGAACCAGCTGCTGCCCGTGGTGGTCCAGAGGGTTTCCCCAGACTCACGCAAGAAACCCGTCCAGTCTGTCCAGCCCTTCCAGTCTGTCCAGCAGCCCATCCAGCTGCCCTCATCCTTCACACAAGTTCAACGCAAATGAGCCTCACCAGCAACCTCTGACCCCCCCCCCCCCCCCCCACACTCCCCCCCACACTCCCCCCCCCACACTCCCCCCCCCCACACTCCCCCCCACACTCCCCAACTCAACACACACCACACACCCCGAGGAGCCTTGATATTTATAAAGCCTCAGCATCAGGAGGCAATGAAATGCAGGTTTGGCTGCTGACTGAGGAGAGAAGACTGCAGCAGTATCCGTGGACTGAGACCAGCTAAGGAATCTGTGTTGTCTGAACAATTAAATAAATTTTATTTACTGTATGTCATGTGTGGCTCTTGAATACTACAGTGGACATAGAATCACAGTGAATGTAATAAGCACATTTTGACAATGATTGAAAGAAAGAATACTTGATCTAAATAATGTACATGAAGTTAGTATTAAGCATATTTTATAAGAATAACTTATTTATGTAATGGCACTTTTCAAATAAAGGTTTAAGTGCTTTACAATAATAAAAAAAATGGAGATGAGAGCTCAGATAATGAAATAAATGAAATTCAGAACTTTAAAACAAATGCCATCAGTTAGGAAAAGTCAGATTAGTGAAAAAAAGGGGTTGACTGGAGCTGAGGGGACCCGAACACCCGTTTCCCAGATATGGTACCAAATCTAGATGTGTGTGACAAATAACAGAACACTGGACTCCAGCTTCTGTAAAGTCCACTATATCAAACAGCTGCGTCCAGTAATGCACCCCATCATCACACATCTTAGTCCACATGCTGGATTCTCACACACACGCACACACACACACAAGGTGTTTTAACATAACTCTTTATAAAGTCTCGTTAGTGTTCCTGGATTGTCTGGCGACGTGATCCCTGTATATAATTACAGTTTGACTTTAACATGAACAATCAGCCTTTGATGCTGCAACATGGATCACTAACGGGCATCAGTGTGCTTCAAACAAAGTGCTGTTGGATCATTTCTCCACACCATCTTTCCTAGCTGTGTCTGATCCTCACACCCACTTCACGCAGTGATTGGTCATGGTGTGGAGCTGTCAAAGTTCTTCACACAACTACTTCTGTCACTTTTCATGTGAACACCACAAAATAATTAAAGAACAGGGGGACTCAATGTGGTCAGACTCCACTTTGTACCAAATGGTTCATTGTTCTGGCTGTCTAGTGTCAGTCTGTCAATCAGTAATAACTCTCCTCTGTATTTACTACGTTTAAAGCACATTGTGCCTTTACCACACCAAGCTTTCTCACACAACAACAAAACTTTATCAAACTGTGCACATGTCAAGGCCTCAACCCTTGTCTTAAAGCTTAAGTCATATTGCACCTCTGCCAGTTAGTTCCCAACCTTTTGGGCTGGTGCCTCATCCCAGTTCAACCAAACACTGTTTGGTTCTCAGACTTTCAGTTCTGACTCTTGAAGAGGTCAAAGTATCCAGTATTTTGGCAAAAAACATTTGAATATTATGCAGCAGAAATGTGTTTCTTCCTTCTTTCCTTGTCAATCGTTTTGCATATTTCTAGAAAGAGGATAAAGTGCGTCTTACTGGACAAGCCCACAGCTTGAATTAACTAAATAAAGGTTTCCCTTGGAAATGAACCGACTTGTTAAACCTGTCTATTTCCTGCCTGAACAACATTTAACTGCTACAAACATCTCTCCAACACCTGGACTGAGTGTGTTCCTGCAGCTCAGCTCTTCCAGTCCCAGGGGACACACAGGTCCCCGTCCTGCATGACCGAGTAGAAGTGAGAGACACAGAAGTGGAGGCCCTGCATAAGGGGGGAGTGCTGCTCCACCAGCCGTTTACAGCAGCAGATCATCTGGCTGGAGCTGATGCTGGGCTCCTTGGACAGACTCCTCAGAGACAGACTGTGGAGACACAGCTTCACCACAGCCGCCTCCTCCGCCTGCAGCCTGGACACACACACACACACACACACACACACACACACACACACACACACACACACACACACACACACACACACACACACACACACACACACACTTTATTAACGCCTCATCAACATTCTGGTATACTGGGCATAAACAGGAGGCAGCATGGAGACTCCGCCCACTGCTGGTAGTTGCCATGGTAACGTTAGTAGCTTTAGTCTCAGAGAGCGAGATGTCGTGACTGATGAGACCGAATCCGGCGGAGAAACGTTGGCATCGGTGTTGCCAAAGGTCTCCGTTTGCGGCCAGTGAGACTGCAACACAACCCCGCAGATTCCAAACCAAAACGGGTCAGAAGGGTTTCCAAATGTCTCCGCTTTAGGGGCTCGGAAACACCAGAGCAGGGGGAATGAGAGGGGGAAACGTCAGAGCGGGGGAATGAGAAGGGGAAACGCCAGAGCAGGGGGAATGAGAGGGGGAAACACCAGAGCAGGGGGAATGAGGCAGGAGGAAACACCAGAGCAGGGGGAATGAGAGGGGGAAACGTCAGAGCAGGGGGAATGAGAGTGGGAAACGTCAGAGCAAGGGGAATGAGAGTGGGAAACGTCAGAGCAAGGGGAATGAGAGTGGGAAACGTCAGAGCAAGGGGAATGAGAGGGGGAATGTGAAGGGGAAACGTCAGAGCAGGGGGAATGAGAGGGGGAAACGCCAGAGCAGGGGGAATGAGAGGGGGAAACGTCAGAGCAGGGGGAATGACAGTGGGAAACGTCAGAGCAAGGGGAATGAGAGTGGGAAACGTCAGAGCAAGGGGAATGAGAGGGGGAATGTGAAGGGGAAACGTCAGAGCAGGGGGAATGAGAGGGGGAAACGCCAGAGCAGGGGGAATGAGAGGGGGAAACGTCAGAGCAGTGGGAATGAGAGGGGGAAACGTCAGAGCATGGGGAATGAGAGGGGGAAACGCCAGAGCAGGGGGAATGAGAGGGGGAAACGCCAGAGCAGGGGGAATGAGAGGGGGAAACATCAGAGCTGTGGGAATGAGAGGGGGAAATGCCAGAGCAGTGGGAATGAGAGGGAGAAACGCCAGAGCAGGGAGAATGAGAGGGGGAAATGTAGCTAAAGATATTAATTTTTAAACCATAACGTAGCAATGGAAATGTTGCCTTAGAATGACGTCATCATATAGACTGCACCCTGGACTCTGAGTGACTGCCAGCAGTGTACCATGACCCAGTGATTCAGCAAAGCGATGACTGGAATCATTGACTTTTAGAGCAAAGCAGTCTGTTTGACTCACTGGTTTTTGCGTTGCGTGCGCTGTCTGGCCTCGCGCGCCTGGCTCTGGAGGAAGATCTGCAGCTTGGGGGGGTCACAGTTGGTGGGGATGATGAAGTGGCCCATCTCGTGTAGACTGGGGTTAGAGCGGTCACTGCGATCGACACAAACAACAGCGTCTGAATGAAAGTGCACAGCAGCGTGTCACGTGAGGCGTTCAATGTGACGTGGCGTACTTCTCCAACAGCATGGTGAGCCCTTGCAGGCTGCGGGGGTGCAGGCAGAGCCGGCGGGACATCAGGGTCTTGTGGAAGGTGCTGAGGGTGCTGTAGTGCTCGGCGATGGGCTGGACCGGGCCCAGCCTCTCTACGTGGACCACCTGAGTCCCACCCAGCAGGAGGCTGATCCTCTCCTTTAGCCAGTCCGTCTGCTGCTGGAGGCTGCGGTACCCGGGCAGCTGCTCAAACAGCTGGAGACACACAGGCAGAGGGCGTGGGGGTATGAGGGGGTTAGGACACAGAGAGGAGCGCAGAGAGGATGTGACAGCAGAAGTACTGCAGCTGCATTACTTTGGTCCACTGATGATGAACGTCCATGGTTCCCAGCATGATGTGTCCCGAGGCGTTCATCCCCGACTGGTCAGCAAACACCACGGTGTGTCCTGCAGGGGCGGAGTAAAAGAATAAAGGGGTTCATCAGAATATTGTTATAAAAATAATAGAAACTACTGCTCCGTTTGCTCATGAGAGATTGACACAAATGAAAATCTTTTGGGAGATTTTTTTTACCAGAACTCTTTCCCAGCTTCAGTGGCAGCCCCAGAGAAGAGCAGACGTGTGTGCAGAGCTGGACGTAAAACCAACCAGAGCTGGGAAATTAGAGCTCTACATCAGGTGAGATCTTTCCTTACTAATAATGACCTCTCGCTGCTGCAGGAACAATGCACAAGGGCTCGTTGATTAGTCGACTAATCGGTCGTCTTGGTCTTAGTCAACTAAGACTTCTTTAGTTGATTGGTCAGTTGTTATACTTTTCGTGCTAAATGGTTTAATTCCAAGGAACTTCTAAGCACATCTCTGGTAAACACAAGATTAAAAGTGCTGCTTTTGCATGATTCTTTGTGGAGAAACTGCATTTTACATCTGTTCAATTGACTGCATTTGTATCGCACTTTTCGATCTTAGCGATGGATCAAAACGCACAGATCAACTCATCGATTAAAACAAAAGTTATCCGACTAAGAACTTCTTCAGTCAGGGACAGCCCTAGTCCACACAGACTGAAACAGCGCTCGTTTTGTCATGTAACAGCCCAACCACCTGGCGTCTGGACATCCGCAAGAAAAGTAAGAATAAGCCATGGTGATTTATATTTGTTTTGGTCTGTTTAATATGGTACAGTACATGTATGTTTCTGCATATAGATAGGAAGAAACGGACCTACAGAAAGACAGAGAGACGGACTGCAACGACTGCGCTGTAAGTGCAGACAGGACGTCCTGTCCTCAGGGAGACTCCTTACCTTGCAGGTTGATCAGGGCCTCAGGGTTCTGCTGGGACAGCCGGCTCAGACTCTGAAGCTGAGAGCAGCGGTGGGCCACTCCCCAGCTGCGCTGCCACCTGCACACACAACCCACGTCATCGGCATGGAATATGCACACAGCTTCAGCTACAGTTTATGTCCCTGTCCCCAGAAGACCCTTTAGGGTCATTTAAATCATAATCTGCAGTGACTCACAAAACTTCAGGGGAAACTTGTGACTACCGACTCCCTAACCTCTCTCCACTGAGAGGCAGAGAGCAAGATGCTTGCTTGTTCAGACGGACTACAGTGTTGTCAGCAGCACTTTCTAAGTGTTAGGGTAGAGTCGAGTGTACCTGATATCAGCCAGATCGAAGTTGTGACACAGTTCCTTCTTCAGTCTGTTCAGCTCTTCTCTCCGAGGAAGACTAGCGTTGTACTTCTTGGTGGCTTTGGGCTCGTTGTTTCTCAGCCATGAGCTGACAAAGAGAAGGCAACACGAAACCACTCAGACTATCACAAGAATGGATAGATCTATCCTGGTGTGCAAAACACAGAAACAGGTCAAATAGTCTGCTAACAGAATAGTAAACGCCTGAATGTCAGCCCAATGTCACATATTTCTCTAAAGGTCTACCTCACTTCTCATTATTATTAATAAATGCCCCGTTAGAGTTCAAACTTGCTCCCCTCACTATAAATCTTTCACTATCTTTCTGAGAGTGAGATGAGCGGATGGATATCAGTCATATGTTCTTTATTACAATTCTAGAGTGTGGTCGAGACCTGCTCTATCTGTAAAGTGTCCTGAGATTAATTGTGTTAGGATTTGACACTATGAATAAAATGGAATGGAGGGTTAGGGTTAGTACAGAGTGCAGTTCAGTACAGAGCTGGAGTCAGGAGCTGGTTAGCCTAGCTTAGCATACAGACCGTTAGCAGTGGGGAAACCGTTGGCCTGGCTCCATCCAACGCTCAAAAACACAAACTGACCAAAGTCCTGCAAAGCTCGCTGATCAACATTTTGATTCTGGTTTGTTTAGAGGGGAAGAATGTGTTATATCCACGGACGAGTCAGTGTTAGTCTCTCTCTCTCTCTCTCTCTCTCTCTCTCTCTCTCTCTCTCTCTCTCTCTCTCTCTCTCTCTCTCTCTCTCTCTCCTCTCTCTCTCTCTCTCTCTCTCTCTCTCTCTCTCTCTCTCTCTCTCTCTCTCTCTCTCTCTCTCTCTCTCTCTCTCTCTCTCTCTCTCTCTCTCTCTCTGAGCCAGAAACCAGAGTAGTCTCAAACTTTTAGAAAGTGTGGAGCTGCTCCGTAGACTGCAATCTGGTGTCTTGATTCTGTTGAAGAGCTCTCAGGTGTGAAACCCTCACAGCACTCCCCTGCTGCTCTCAGTGTCCTCTACAGTGTCCCTCTGTCTCACTGCATCGTCTATATTTCATTATATTTCTGGACTGTGTTAGACCACAGCAATAGCATGTATGGATTTTAAGAATGGGTGGAGTTCCCCTAACCTATAGACAACCAGAAACGTACAGTGGTCTGAACTGGTTATGATATTTGAGCCTGTGGTTTTCTGTCTGTGTGTAGGTCAGTTGTAACTGGGAGTGCAGACGGAGCGCTGCACTCCAGTGTTACTAACATTAGAGTGGGCTCCATTCTCAGGGCCTGCTGCAGCTCCTGCTCAGGGTCTCGGAACCCAGTGAAGGTGTAGTAGCTCTTATCCCATCTGATAGGTCTGTAGAAGGGCAGCCCCGCTTCCGCTGGACTTTTAGATGGCTCTGCACTTGCTGCCAGTCCCTCCATGTGCTCCGTGGGCAGGCTGCAGGACTTCAGGACATTCTTCACCGTGCTCAGGACATCGTTTGTGTGCAGAGTGAAACTCACTGGCCGGAACCCTGAGAAACAGCCAGGGAGCTTTTAGATTTGTAAAGACAGATCTCACAAATATTATGAGCCATATCAATGAAAGCTGTACCCGAGGCGAGGAGCTCTGGCTGCACATCACTGCCGTCCTTTGTGTCCCTGACGTAAAAGGTGAGTTTCACTGGCTGCACCGAGCGCGAGCCAGGCTTCTGCAGGTAGTCCAGATAGCCATTCAGCCTCTTTAATGAATTCTCATTCACTTCCTGTAAAACACAACAGTGGGTATTAAAGCGTGAGGTGAAGCTCTCTGCGTGATGACAGTTAGTCCTGTGATCACGACCAGCACAGAGCTGCACCTCTCTGCAAACACACACCTGACCATCTGAACACCTCACAGTGTTAACAGATCACTTCAGAGTTGTTTCTACAACACAATATTTCTTTGGACTCTACACAGTTGCTGGTATGTATGAGACGTACCCGTTCCCTGGGGTATTGACCGAAGAAGTCAGGATGGACTGCAAAGTAGAAGGGTCTGAGTGCGTTGATGGCGTCGGCCCCGGACAGCGCTCTTTGCTGGACCAAATGTGTGGCCACGTGTTTCCTTTCCAGCCTGCACAGAGAAAGAAGACAGGGATGAAGAATATAAACTACAGTCAGGGGTGGACACTGAGTGTCTAAGTAGTTCTCAACTCATGATCAATATTTTGATTGTTGATTAATCGATCAATCGCTTGGTTTTCAGACAATTCTTCTAACCCTAACCCTCTTAATGCCCCACAGTGATCATCTAACTGGGTTTTTATCTGAACAACATGCAGTTTATTATAGTTATATATTATAAGAGTTATCATAGTATAATAGTTACAAATATAACAGGTTGCTTATATATCTGAGGCAGGTGGATATGGCAGCATATACAGTGGATGTATATTTGACAGATATTAACATGTTTAACACTAATAAATATAAGCAACAATATAAGATGAGTAACCTTAAAATCCAGAATACAATGACGTTATGATCTTCTATATGCAATAAAAAGCTTTACAATAAAAAGCACCGTACTGTTCCCTAAAGCTGCAAAACAAACTCCTGCACACTGTCTACCTGGCAAAGATCTATTTAATGGCTGCCAACGTTCTGGTAGTAGACCTTCAACTTTGACCTACACTACTACACATGCACAGCCCTGTCCCACAGCCTGCTGGTACCTGAAATACACACGCACAGCCCTGTCCCACAGCCTGCTGGTACCTGAACTACACACACAGCCCCTGTTCCACAGCCTGCTGGTACCTGAAATACACACGCACAGCCCTGTCCCACAGCCTGCTGGTACCTAAACTAGACATGCACCGCCCTGTCTCACAGCCTGCTGGTACCTGAACTACACACGCACAGCCCTGTCCCACAGCCTGCTGGTACCTGCACTACACACACAGCCCCTGTTCCACAGCCTGCTGGTACCTGAACTACACACGCACAGCCCTGTCCCACAGCCTGCTGGTACCTGAACTACACACGCTCAGCCCTGTCCCACAGCCTGCTGGTACCTGAACCACGCACACGCACAGCCCTGTCCCACAGCCTGCTGGTAGCTGAACTATACACGCTCAGGCCTGTCCGACAGCCTGCAGGTACCTGAACTACACACACAGAGCCCTGTCCCACAGCCTGCAGGTACCTGAAGGTGTTTCTCAGCAGGCAGCTGACAGACATTCTGCTGCTGATTGTTGGTCAGCAGAGGAGCGTCACATCCTGGTCTCTGCAACCCGGCCAGCAGCAGCAGCAGACCGGCTGTCAGAGCAAAGCAGCAGGTCCCCGAAATGTCCTCACAAAGTGTCCTCACAGTGTCCTCCCAGCACCCAGCAGAAACCCATTTAGCCAACCAGCTGTAACTCCCTGAGCACACAGAGAAACCCGTTAGACACTCATCAGTATTACTGATCAGCTTAGCTTCTCAATGACAGACACACAACATGGCTCCTGCTAACTGCTCCACATAAAGAAAGGGTTAGCTGTGTGTTTGTGTGTGTTTGTGTGTGTGTGTGTGTGTGTGTGTGTGTGTGTTAGCTGTACGTGTTAGTGGAGGTTGTTAACCTGGCCCCTGCCAACAAACAGCCCGGTAACGGAGCCTGTCTGCCCTCACCGAAGCCCCGCCAGCTTACTTCACTGTCACTGTCAGCTGCTTGTCAGTACCCGATCCGTGCCGCCTGCACGATCCGTTATGCGCATGCGCTGTTGTACGAGGATTTACGCCACTGCCCGATCTGTTCCACGCTAGCCTCCACCGGGAAGCTAACGTTAGGTTAGCTAACAGCTAATTTGGCTAACAGCTAGATTTAGTTTAAAATAACGTTAAGTCAAACTTAATGGGAAAACCAGGCTACAGCTAAATTAAGACGTTACAGTAATAACAATAAATTAAGAAAAAATAAAAGATAACAAAAATAAAGTATTGAGTGATTGTATTTTAAATGAGCACAAGTAAAGTAGAACTGACGTAACAGCAAGTTTTATTTTGAGGGTCTTTTAAAGTTTGCATGGTGTCTCAGCTAGCGGTTAACCGAATTAGCTGTTAGCTAAACTAACGTTAGCTTGCCTGTGGAGGCTAACGGCAGACTGCTACAATCAGCTAGCGGTTAGCCGAATTAGCCGTTAGCTAAACTAACGTTAGCTTGCCTATGGAGGCTAACGGCAGACCGCTATAATCACCTAGTGGTCAGCCGAATTAGCTGTTAGCTAAACTAACGTTAGCTTCCCGGTGGAGGCTAGCGTGGAACAGATCAGGCAGTGGCGTAAATCCTCGTACAATAGCGCATGCGCATAACGGATCGTGCAGGCGGCACGGATCGGGTACTGACACTGCTGCTGTTTTCCCATAGACAGTAGTGTGTTCCTCCTCCTCCTCCTTTGGGTTTTAATGGCTGTGTTGCGGTAGCACAGCTGCATTGCCGCCACCTGCTAGACTGGAGTGTTATAGCAGATTAGCAGCAAGACAAAAGAAATATTTTTCTATTATTCCTGTTACTGTAAAGTAAGGAATGGAAGATTGTGCACTTTGCATGAAGCCATTCCCAGTGTTTAACACCGTGTCCTTCATCAATTAGTCCTGATATTAATTCCCTTCTTTTCTTATCATGCAGCCATCGATACATGCTTGGCAGTATCTGGCTTAGTCGGGTTCATTACAGTGTGCACTGTCCAGTTTAGAGAGCTTCGTTTAATCCTGTATGAGCTGCTCTCTTCCCTCAGCTCGCCTAGACCTACATGTTCCTGTACAGATGTCTTCCTGTCTAACTGTAGTCCCAGTATTCCTCTAGCTGTTGTGTGTATACTCCTTAATGATAGCTTGAACCACTACCTGTATGTGTGTTAACGGTTTTAATGACTGTTCAGCCAACATGTCTACCTTCTCATGCCATCCACCTCGGAACAAGTGGGCCCAGGTGATGTCACAGGCCTGTCAGGGAAGTTGGAGAACTTTTGAGGACTTTGTAAAGATGTGATTTTGATATTCTGTATTGACCTGTTAAGTATATTGTACTATTGGCTTCACCTCTTGGAACAACAACAATCAAAAGGGGAGACGGAAAAGGATCTTCTAGATGACCATCGGGGTCTTTTGAAGTTGAAGAAATTCAGTGATGTTTGCAGGTATAATATGGAGTTTAACTGAACCTGTACAGTAATATCACTTCAGATCATCAGTGACAAGAAATGTTTATTTTTAAATTATTTTATAAGAAGAGAACAATGTAGAAACAACCAACATGTACTCAGCTTGCTTCAAAAGCATCTTTTTCATTCTCCTTCAATCACATCATAGCTTTGGATGAATCTGCCAAAACTGGTTAAATATTCATATATAGGTCATACTTACAGCACTTAGTCCACATTGTAGTTTGAATGGTCGTCTCTCTGACATGGTTAACATTTTTATCCTAATGTGTAAATATCATAGCCTGGCTCTGCCCTCCTACATACTTCCGCTCAATTTTCATTTTCCTTCAGTACTACAAATGAAATGTACAAAAGTCTGGTAGGACCAGGCTATAAATATCATTCCTTCATATAACACAAAAACAGAAAACCACCTGTAACAACCCTCCACATACAGTAGGAGCTTGAAATATGACAGAACTACTGTGACCTACAAGAAAATAATAATATAATTAGTTTATTTAATATACAGTAGCACCCTTTACAGACCAAGTCACAAAGTGCTTCCCAAGAAACAAATTTGATGAAAATAAGACCCAATAACAGTAAAATCAACGAGCAAAAAAAATATATAAAATAGCAATGGAAAAAAAAAAGACAACACAAGAGCATTGGTCTGAACGCGGCCTGATTCCCCTGGATCACGAAAGGGATGCTCTCCTCAGATAAAGAGCAGAGACAGCTGGTGACAGGAGGATTCTCAACCAAACAGGTACAGAGAAAAGAGCTCCGTGAAATCTTTATGACTTATAACTACGCAAAACGTTTGGCAGTTTCAAGAAGCTCCCAGAAATATGCCTGAGATATTTAACACTGAGCTGCTGCTGGTTCATCCAAAAAGGCATTTTTAACATTCTGACATTTAACATTTCTACTGCTAGATGTCTCAAGTTTTTAATTTTTTTTTTTTTTAAACTTGATTACTTCCAACACTACTGTACGACTACCGAAGTGTCAAGGCAAAATATATGAATCCAAACCCTGTGAAGTTCTACAAATACTGAAACAGATATGTTAAGTGGAAGAGATGGGACTGAGGAGAAGATCCATTGACCGTCAGTCTGACGCAGATGCAGTCCCAGGCTGGTGAAAAGTCATTGACAGCTCGGGCCACAGAAAACCACTGCACTGTCACAATAAGAACACTAGTTCCATTTCAACATTTGGTCACAAACCTTCAAAAAAGTTCAAAAAACAAGGAAGTTAAAACCTATAATTACAGAGTGCACAGTCCCAACATGTATGTAGAACACCATCTTAGAACATCAATGATTCATTTCCTTTGAAATAAAATCAGGACTGACCAGTTCCTGTCACATTAAAGAAAACTATTGAGTGAAAATCCAGCATAAGGATTCAGATCTTTTAGATCAGTTTCCCTCTATTGTACCACATTAGTTTAACTTGAGTTGATAAAGGACACCGTCTCTTACATTATAGGTATTATGTTGATATTCCAAAAGCCACTGCAGAATTTTAGCTCACAGGTGTCAGTCCAGAAATCAAGCTGTTGGGTTTGTTTGTTTGTTTGTTAGCATTAGTAGCTGATGCTGGTGATGTTGTTGGTGTGAACATGTTCAGCAGTGTGGCTCCCTCCAGCGGGCAATCACACGTGCTCCGGGTGGCTCTGCAGGCACGAGATCATCTCCTGGACCGGCTTCCCCTCGAAACAAATGCGATAGACTGCTGTGAACAGAGGGAACCTGCAGAGAAGCAACAGACTCAGACAGGACCCTGGAGGGAAGGACGTGAAGCACCATCAAGCACCGGCAGATCAAATCACCAGACTAACATATCAACCTGTCATGCGCCATGTTCATTCAATTTATTTTCACTCTTAACCCTCATGTTGTCTTCCCGTCGACCTGCAACTTTTTGTTTTTCTGAGTCAAAATTTTAAATGAAAAACCTTTAGCAACATTTTGGTCGTCTTTTTCAACGCTTTTGTGGCTTTCCCAGATGTTTTTGTCACTTTTTTTTTCAACATTTGTCAACGTTTT
This sequence comes from Zingel zingel, assembly GCA_023566125.1. NCBI lineage: Eukaryota > Metazoa > Chordata > Actinopteri > Perciformes > Percidae > Zingel > Zingel zingel. The sequence continues at coordinate 30,594,215 of CM042321.1, read as the reverse complement.
CTGAGCCTTTTGACGTTTTTGTGGGCTTTTTCCCAAATTTCTAAAGCTTTCTTCACTTTTGTCACTTTTTTTTTTACATTTTTGTCACTGTTTTGACATTTTTGCCCCTTTTGTCACTTTTTTTGACGAAGTTCTTTTATCAATTGTTTTTTCTTCATATGCTATAAAATTGACTAAAACAGCCAAATTCAATGAAAGTAGTGAACAGATTGTTTATTTAACTTCTAAAGAGTATTGTAGTGAACCATCCACGTTATTTTTTTGGACAATTTGTTTGAAAGAAAACCCAAATTTCTGATATAGAAACCTTTTGAAAATGGGTCAAATTTGACCCGAGGACAACAGGAGGGTTAAATGAAGTCTCTCCTGATTGAAATTTGGTTAGTACCCATTGATTTCTGGGATTCACCAATGTCTTGACTTTGTTTAAGTTTATTAAACACGTTGGTTTCCCTGCAGCCGGTGTGTGGTGGCGTGTGCCAGAGTATCTGCACATGGCACCAAACCTGTCCTTACAGTGTCGGGCCGGTACCTGCTCATTGTTCAGCATTGCTGGGTCAAAGCACATCTGGATGGTTGTTGACTTCTCTTATTTTTTCTCTTAACAGAAAATGAAGAGAATGTTGCTGCATTATCTTGATAACTGGTCACACTATAATGACGTATGACCAGTTATCATATAATAATTACTATAATGCATCCACCCCAGAGTTGCACCATTATTTTTATTATAGATTAATTTGGTTCGATTAATCAAATTGTTATTTCAAATTTCAACAAAAAAAAGTACAACATTGCTCAACACATTTTCTCAGAGGGGACATCCTAATCTTAGACAGAGTATCGTGTGTACAGTAGTCTATATCCACAACGTTCCACTTCTGGGATTGCTCCGGTGCCGCCAGAAACTCCGCTGGATGTCCGTCCCCTTCCTCTTTCTTTGTGTTGGCGTTCTAAACTCCGGTGGATTTCTGAGGACTATGGTTAACTGCTCCTCAGATCTCTGCAGGGTAAATCCAGACAGCTATCTAGACTGTCCAATCTGAGTTTTCTGTTGCATGACTAAAACTACTTTTGAACGTACACGTGTTCCACCAAAACAAGTTCCTTCCTGAGACTATTTAGCAGAGGCACCGTGGCGCCGTCTGGAGCTTAGCACCGCCCAAGACGATTGTGATTGGTTTAAAGAAATGCCAATAAACCAGAGCACGTTTTTCTCCCATCCAGGAACGCTGTGTGGACTTCCACCGCAGCGCTGTGGAGGAAGGTCCGTCAATGCGAGACTAGGTGTACGGCAGTGACACACACTGCTGCCCCCCGTTTTGGTTTGAAAACTCTGGGGTTGCTTTGTAATCTGGACGGGCCCTACCGGAGACCAGTCTAATCTGTATCACTAGAGAGGTAAAGACAGAGAGTGTTGGATACTCACTTGTCCAGCAGGCCCTTCTGCTGGAGGATGTGGTAAACCTCGGCTGAGGTGGCAGGACCCTGCAGCTTCTGACCGTTCAGCATCTCCTTCTCCAGCTCCACGATGCTCTGACAGACAGGAGCACACGTTCATGGGAGTGTAAAAAAAGCTGTTTATAGGGAAGCAGGTGTATTCATTTGAAGGTACACTGTGTAGGAATGTTTCCCGTCTAGCAGTGAAATTGTATTTTGCATTCAAACGAATAGTGCTCTCTAGCACCTCGCTTTTTCAAATGCGTGTTGCATCTACGGTAGCCGTACGGTAGCCCTTTTTCGCTTTTTTTGGCGACGAGGATTCCTTCTCCTGTGGCTCGGCATAAGTATGATCCTCCATTATGAACTAAAGTGCAGTGCAGGCTTTCAAATTTGCCGGGGCAGCGACAAGCACCTCTCACTGATCTCCTTCTCAGTTATAGCTGGTCTCAGTCACGTGACACTGGCGCTGAATGAAAACGCGTTGTGGATTAGCTAGACAGGTAGGCTAGTGCTTTATGTCCCTTCTCAGCCATTATAGTTTTTCAAAATGGCGGAACGACATGGAAGCTTCCTTGGACTTGCCCGTCCAATGTAAATACAGATAAGAAATTCTTCGCTTACGAGGATAAGTCAGATCATTGGCAGAGGTCATTTTACACCAATGAGGACATATTTATTAATGAAGACATTGATTTGAGCTAATAAAATACTTAAAACACTACACAATGTACCTTTTAAAACTTGAAAATGACGGCTGTAAAGTTTGCAACAGATGAGCTCATCAGATGCACCAGTGTGACCCACCTTCCCCGTCTTACAGAAGGCCTCTGCCACTCGTCGATTGCGACCGCCATAGCACGTGGTGATGAGGTCGGCCACGCCGCAGCTCTCTAGAAAGGTTGCCGTGGAAACGGAGCCGTTCTTGGAGAAGAGTTTAGCGAAAGCTATCATCTCCATCAGCCCCAGACGGATCACCGCTGCCTTGGTGTTGTCACCGCACTGCAAGCCGTCGCAGAAGCCCGCACCCACTGCCACGATGTTCTGCTCCCAACACACAGACATATACACGTTCACCCGAATGCATCAACTGAACCAGGACTTGTAGTACATGAAGTCATTTCTTCACAGAAATGTCTTCATGTACTACAAGTCTTGGATCACTAGGGGGCAGAAAAGCTCACAAACTTCTTCAGAAACAGCTCTTGAGATGCTGTCACAGCGTTTCTGCAGGTTTCACCAAGTCAAATTTAAGATCATTTTGAACGAAATTTAAGACCTTTATCACAACATCAACTAAGCCCTAAATCCAGTTTTTTAAAGCCAAGTATTACTAAACTTGCACTTCGCCATAGCTGAAGAATAAAATCTGTTTTATGTCTGTGGAACAATCTGAAAGAGACTCGCGCCAATAACAAGAAAGCTGATTGGCTGCAATATAAGTAGCATGATGGTCTCATTTGTAGTCGTAACAGCGAAATTATATTAGGACTAGCGAGAGAAAGAATTACAACACCACAGAATTAAAAAAAAAAAAAAAAGCACATTAGAGGTAGAGTTGCATGGAAGTAGGAAAACGAAGACCTGTATCAACGTATTTAAGACCTACAATACTTCAGTAAATTGAAATTGAAATTTTAGACTTTTTAAGACCCCGCGGAAACCCTGTGTCAGCTCATCACGTGTTTATGGTCGAGGTTTTACAGTCCCGTTTCCAGTTCCACTATTCACTCTGTTTATCCCTGATTTGGTCCACCAACGCTGAGGAAAATATCTGGCTCTTAGTTTGCCGTTTCACAAGCAGCTGAGCGTGTGGTTTTACTAGTCTGCTCCGGCCGATCCGTCGGCAGGCGGTATTTGGGTTTGACTCGACCACAAACTCTCTCATTTCACAGCTAAACAGTAACTCATGCTTCTGAAATATTTGAGGAGAGAAATAGGCAATGCAGTAACATAATCTTGATTTGTTCGTTCGTTTGTATGATCAGCGCTGTGAAGTTTGACCGTTTGATCAGAGTCACTTACACTGTGTTAGAGACTCCTCGGCTCTGATTGGTTGTTTATCTAACAGTCTGTAATGGGCTATTGACATCAAGTTCCAAAGATTGATACGAATATTTCATCTCTATGAACAAACAGAGAGCAGTTTGCTCATGCCATGGGTTGGTTTTCCAGTTCTCTTCCCAAACTACTGTCCTTGCTGATTTTTGTACCTTTGAGGTTTCAGAGCAAAACCAACAGGGGCAAACACTGTCTGTACACAACAACCACAGATATATCGCCGCTTTCCTCAGCCTCAAGTTTGTACAGTGTGTGAATGTGTTTGTATCATGGTGTGTCACCTTCAGAGCTCCACACAGTTCCACTGTGTCTGCATCATCTACCACTGTGATTCGGAAGTTTGGAGTCTGCAGCAGCTCTTTGAACAGCATGCCGTTCTCCAGAATCCTACTGCCTGAAACACACACACGCGCACACACACACACACACACGCACGCACGCACGCACGGTTATTTGTAATCCCTCTTCCTGAAATAGAACGTTGGCTTTTTGTAGCCCAGGTTGAACATTATAACTATTATCCAACACATCTCCTCTCAGAGCATGTCAACACTTAAGCTCTTCAACATCCTGTGCTGAAAGAAGTATTAAGAGCCTTTACTTAAACAAACAAACAAACAAATGTTTGCCATGTAAAGATAAAGTGGAGCGATGGATGAAGTCACTCAGTGTGTGTGTGTGTGTGTGTGTGTGTGTGTGTGTGTGTGTGTGTGTTGTAATCTGAGTTCTTTCATTAGCTGGTCTGGCTGCACGTGCATATTGGTGCACCTTGGTGCATGTTGGTGCACGTTGGTGCATGTGGCCGTGAGGTATTTCATTGCATTGGGCAACCGGTGTATTTTTCAGTATTTCGAGTACTGCCCCTTTAAGAAAATGTCTTGACAGATCAATGTAAAAAAAACTGCGATGCATTTAAAATGATTCTGATATAAAAGTATGTTAATATTATCATCAAAATATTATTAAAATATCTAAAGTACAAGTAGTCATTAAGCAGAAATACAAGTTTCTTTCACACACACCTTATTATTGAATTATTATTACTGATGCATTAACATGTAAGCAGCATTTTAATGTCACGGAGATAATTTGAACTACTTAATATATTTTTGGTGAGGTTAATATATAACAATGTGTCATATTCAATTAGCTGATCATCATGTTCTGAGTGTAAAATATGTATCTGTAAAGCAACTACCAACAAATCAATGTAGTGGAATAAAAACTGCCATACTTCCCTGTGAGAGGAAGGGAAATCTAATATAGGAGTATACTTTGTGGCATTTTAATAATGTGTACTTAAATGTGATGTTACTTACCACCATTTTTAATGACACCGGTTTCTTTTAGTTTGAATGTTTTGATGCTTTTTATGACACTAGTTTAGAGTTTTTACTTATTTTCTGTTTTTATGTACAGTACTTTAGAGCCGGACTGATACATCACAATGGTTAATATAATCAAATCTAGATATTAGTATTTAGGCTCCAAGTCATGTAATCGGCTTTTTTATTGTATCATTTCATACGAGCTGCAGCCACACGTTACCAATGGTGGTCTCGCAGAACTTCTCCGCTGCCACTTCGTTGGCGATGTTTGCTCCCATGAGGACGCTGACGTCAATCCCCATCTTCTCTCGGATGATGTCTGAGATGAGCTTCAGGCCCCCTGGGCCCTCATCTATACCCTGACAACACAGAGACACAGGGGGGGTTTATGTCATGCACACTCACATCTTTCATCCTAAAGTATTTACAGTAGAACCTGATGAGGGAGAGAACAGAACATCTCATCCTTCACACTTTTACCTCCCCCTGACTCCCTCCTCGGCTGCACATATAGACTAAATATGTCTAACAGGGCGGATGGTTGAAAGAGAAAGAGCATGTAACATGCACGAAAAAACACATTTTGTTTATTTATATTTCTGTCTAAAGTTGGACAGACAATGTGCTACTGTGAAGACAGATGAGAGAAATTATTTTTTTTTTTTTTTTAAATGAATTGACGATTTTTTTAGCCACATTTAAGTTTTTATTAGCTGAGATGAGGCTTTTATTCTGAATGGTTAGTTTCATTCAAAACTGTCAGATGGGCAACAGCTGTGGCCTAGCTTGCTCCTGACTTCCTGCTCCGAGGGGAACTGAGGGTAAATACAGCCAGGTGTTTCTCTCAGTCCTGTGTGTGTGTGTGTGTGCGTGCGTGCGTGCGTGCGTGTGTTACTTGTATTTTTAGGTAAACAATCTGAATACTTCTTTCATCACTGCAATCTGGTACAATTTTAACTAAAAAATGATCACGCATGTTGTGTTCACAGCAACAGCTTCCAAATCCTAATGCCACACATGGAATCAACTCCAGACCTTTTACCTGCTTAACTGATGAAGTAATAACGAAGCAATGTCCACACCTGTCCATGGAACAGCTTTCGAGTCAATGGTCTTTTCGGTCTCTCAAAAAAAAGGAGGCAACATACAGTATGAAAGGGCTTCCCAAACGTCCTCCAACTTGGATGTGAATACCCTCATATTAGAGCTGAGATTCTGCACTTTATTCATTATATAACTGGAACTTTAATGTTTAGGTGAACTACAGTAAATCCCAAAGATTGTGTCAGTGTCCGGACATAAATGGTCCTAACTGTGTGTGGCGGTGTGTAATGCAGTGAGTGGGGGCAGCGGCTGTATGAGGGCTTTGAGAGGAAGCATGATTACCTTTATGAGTGTGATTCCCCGAGCCTTGGTGGAGACACAGCCCACCATCTCGTCACAGAGATTCCGGATGAACTGGTGAGGGACCACGAACACCAGCAGGTCCGCTCCCTCTGCAGCGTCCCGCAGCTTGGGGACAGCCACCTGCGGAGAAAACAAAGGACACATACAGATCCAAACTAAGCACCAGCTGAGGGTTCTCAGTAAGCACTGATTTGGATGTTAAAGGTGTAGTAGGTAAGCCTTATAAAACTAACTTTCTGTCATATTTGCTGAAACTGACCCTATGTTCCAGTAGAACTACGTGAAGCAGGTCATTTAAAAAAACTCTGGCTCCTCTGGTACCACCTACAGCCTGTAGTGAGATTTGCAAAAATCCACAGCTCCCTGTTCAGATGCACCAATCAGGGCTGGGTCTAACTTCGTGTCAATCACTGCTCATGCACACGCATTCATTCTCCCTTGTGGGGGGAGTGGCTTAGGAGAGTGCTTTGGGCAGGGAGGGACTGAGATGTTGTTGATGTTCAAATTTTTTGGCTAAGTCCTGGATCTTTGCAATCCTACCTACAGCACCTTTAAGCACTGTTGACCCAGGACATGGGACCTCATGTGTGTTTCGTGCGGCGCAGTCACACAGGAAGTGAAGTCTGTATTTTTCTCAAATTTACTGACATTAGCCCCCACATACAGTATGATGTCAAGGCTCTGTCAAACTCATTTATAATCACAAACACAGCCAAAATGACCCTGAATCAGAGATGCAGATTCACACAGGACAGATAGTACCACATGATCTCTGTGTCGGTGAAATATGGTAGGTCATTTGCGGTGGAATTTTTACTTGACAAATTCCAGACATGCAGATCCACACAGGATTAAGATCACAGACGACCTCCGTAATTATTACTACAGGTCCCCAGGTAATACTAGTCCTGTGTGAATAGTCACATCCAACTGTTGTTTCAACAACCTTTCAATGACTATATTTCAATAACTACATTAAATTAAGTTACAACCTGTTCACACAGTGTTAGCTCCCACAGCCAATCCTCCAGTCTCTTACCACGTTCTCTGGCAGTTTGTATCCCGGCAAGTACTTGACGTTCTCATGCTCCGTGTTGATGATGTCAGTGAGCTTCCTGCCATTGATGTTCTCTTCATACACCCACATCTTCACGGTGGTGGCAAAGCGCAGTGACTTGGCGTTATTTCCAATGATCCTGGCGATGGCTGAGCCCCTGCAACCAAAGCAGAGGTCAGCCTGCATACACTCACCAACTCAGCTACACGGACAGCTCAATCATTCCTGCCACATTCCATAAAACTGTACAACACTTCACAGCAGTGTGTGAGATAACTCATTACCTCACACATTACAATATTGCATATTATGCTACACACTGGTTACTTCATATTTAATATACACACACACACACACACACACACACACACACACACACACTTCTACACTTGTATATACACAAATTCCCCATTAAAAGGGGGAATTTAAATACATTTAAAATTAAAGAATTTTGTCACTTGTCATGGAGTTGGTAGTGTATTAAGTATCTGTTATTATTTGCTGATGAAGACAGTGAGATCAGAATCCAAAAGGAACTTATTGCAGAGTAAGTAACACCCACGAGGAGCTGCCTTGTTGGATGGTGCACACCTAAACATAAATAGGCTATATTAAAAGAAAATCAACAATAAATATAAAATCAATGGTAACTGAAATTAACAAATATGTACAACATAACAGTTTTAACAATAAGAAGGAAAGAAGATTGTATGGTTACTTTAGTGCAGGATGTGCAGAAATGTTGATGAATGTCCAAAAGTTCAGGATATATAGTTTGTGTAATGTTCAGGTACATACTGTAGTCCAGGATGTTGGTCAATGTAACATGTAGTGACTAGGGGTGCGGGGTTAAGAGATGTGGATGAAAGCTCCAGAAAAAGCAATTTAATGGACTTTAAGTTAAGCTTATCTGTCAAACTATTATTCCCAAGGCCAAGAATTAAATTTTATGCCATAGATATTTAATATAATAATTTCTATGATACAGTCAACAGCCAGTTTATTAGGTCCACTCAGCTCATGCTGTCTGATAACCATGAATACATTCTGCTTGTTCCACTTTAAGAACCTGTTATAGAGACGTGCTGATTTTGCATTACACTGGCAGCTGTTTTTATTATTTTATCCACCCGATTTATATCAATGAGGGGAGAGACTCTTAGCCTGGGAAAACCAGAACATTTTTCCAAATCGAGGCACCAATCACAACTGTTGAGGCGGGCTTTACACGATGACGATAGCGCAGCGACGGCAAGCAGCTTTTTGTTTACATTCAACATGACAACCCGTTGATGCCGCTGTCGCTGCTACGTCACCCGGATCGTTGGTCTGATTGGTTAAAGGACTATCCAATTGCGCCCAGAGGCATTTGTGCGGCGTCCGTTGGTGACGCCCCTTTGGAAATGGGCTGTGAATCAAGCTTGCCCAGACCCACTCTCAGTTACAACTGAGAAGGGTCTGGTGTCAACCAGGCTAAAGCTGCAGACACATTGACCAGATGGCCGACCCTCAGCAGAAAAGGCAGTTTGACTGAAACCAGTAGCTGATTGGACGAACGCGTCAAGTGGGTCTGGTTTCTCCGGAAATTCAAAGCCAGACTGTCATGGCGGCTCGTTCAGAATACGATCTCATATTGTACTAAAATAGTTCACCGAAACGTGTTTCTGAAAACATTTTAAGCAAGAAATAGCCTAGGCCATGCAGTTGCTTATAGTCTTTATTTTCAGTTCAACAAAGGTCAGTTTAAAAGATTTTCCTCAGATTTTGAGAGACACTAGTCACGCTCATTCCGCTCCCCGTTTCTGGGTTAGCACTCTACCAATCAGATTGGTAATTTGAGTCCAACTGCCGGCAGTGCCCGCCCCACAGATTATACATGTCAGAATCAGATAAAAATCAGATAAAATAATTATTGTAGGTGATTTTAATATCCATGTGGACGTTGACAGTAATAGCCTTAGTACTGCCTTCAACTCACTACTAGATTCAAATGGTTTCAGTCAGAGTGTGCATAAGGCCACGCACTGTTTTAACCACACCCTCGTCCTTGTGCTGTCATATGGCATCAAAATTGAAGATTTAATAGTATTTCCACAGAATTCTTTATTATCAGACCATTTTTTAATAACTTTTGAATTCTTACTACCGGACTATATGAAATTAAATAAAACCTTCTACGCTAGATGCCTATCTGACAGTGCTATAGCTAAATTTAAGGAAGATATTCCAACAGCAATTAACTCAATGTTGTGCTTTAATATAACTGAGGACCTTTGTGCTAATTTTAGTCCTTCCCAAATTGATAATTTTGTAGACAGTGCTACGACCTGCCTACGGACGACTTTAGACTCTGTTGCTCCCCTCAAAAAGAAGATGATGAAGCAAAGGAAACTAGCACCTTGGTATAACTCCCAAACTCGCAAATTAAAACAAATCTCACGAAAACTTGAAACTAAATGGCGTTCCTCCAAACTGGAAGAATCTCGTTTAGATTGGCAAGACAGTTTAAAAACCTATAGGAGGGCCCTCAGAAATGCCAGATCAGACTATTACTCATCATTAATAGAAGAAAATAAGAACAACCCAAGGTTTCTTTTCAGCACTGTAGCCAGGCTTACAGAAAGTCACAGCTCTACTGAGCCATCTATTCCCCTAGCTTTTAGTAGTGACGACTTCATGAGTTTCTTTAATGATAAAATCATAACAACTAGGGATGGAATTCATCACCTTTTGCCCTCAACTTCTAACGGTTCACCTTTTGATACAGGAGTGCTAGAAAGAACGACAAGACCTGACATGTACTTTGACTCCTTTTTTCCTATAGACCTTCAACAATTAATGCTAAAGGTCTCTTCAGCAAAGCCTTCTACCTGTCTCTAAGACCCCATCCCAACGAGGCTACTTAAAGAAGCGTTACCCGTGGTGAACACTTCATTACTAGATATTATCAATATGTCTTTATTAACAGGTTATGTACCGCAGTCATTTAAAATGGCTGTGATAAAACCTCTTCTGAAAAAACCCACCCTCGATCCTGAGGTCTTAGCCAACTATAGACCTATATCTAACCTTCCCTTTCTCTCCAAGATCCTTGAGAAGGTAGTCGCTAATCAGTTATGTGACTTTCTACATAGGAATAGTCTATTTGACTGGTGAAAATTACAAACTACTTTCTAACTGCTGCTGACAAAGGACTTGACTCCATACTTGTGTTATTAGTGCTGCATTTGACCATACAATCCTTCTACAGAGACTGGAACACTTAGTTGGCATTAAAGGAATCGCACTAAGCTGGTTTAAGTCCTATTTCTCTGATCGATCTCAATTTGTTAATATCAATGATGAATCCTGCAGGTACGCTAAAGTTAGCCATGGGGTTCCTCAAGGCTCAGTGCTTGGACCAATTCTATTTTCCTTATATATGCTTCCTCTAGGCAATATTATTAGGAAACACTCAATTAATTTTCACTGTTATGCGGATGACACCCAATTATATTTATCAATCAAGCCAGACGAAACCAGTCAGTTAGCTAAACTGCAAGTGTGCATTAAAGATATAAAATCATGGATGACCAACAATTTCCTGAAGTTGAACTCGAACAAAACTGAGGTTATTGTGCTGGGCGCTAAACACCTCCGAACTTCATTAGCCGAAGATATAATTACTCTGGACGGCATTGTCATGGCTTCCAGCACTACTGTCAGAAATCTAGGAGTTATTTTTGATCAGGATTTATCCTTTAACGCCCACTTAAAACAAACCTCAAGAACAGCTTTTTTTCACCTTCGTAATATTGCCAAAATTAGGAACATCCTGTCTCAAAACGATGCTGAAAAACTAGTCCATGCATTCGTTACTTCCAGGCTGGACTACTGTAATTCCCTATTATCAGGATGCTCAAATAAAACTCTTAACACTCTCCAGCTGATCCAGAATGCTGCAGCGCATGTTCTGACAAGAACTAAGAAAAGAGATCATATTTCTCCTGTATTAGCTTCTCTGCATTGGCTTCCAGTAAAATCCAGGATTGAATTTTATCCTTCTCCTGACCTACAAAGCTCTAAATGGTCAAGCACCTACATATCTTGAAGAGCTCTTAGTACCTTATTGTCCCACGAGAGCACTACGCTCCCAGAATGCAGAGTTACTTGTGGTTCCCAGAGTATCTAAAAGTAGAATGGGAGTCAGAGCCTTCAGCTATCAGGCTCCTCTCCTGTGGAACCAGCTCCCAGTCTGGGTTCGGGAGGCCGACACAGTCACCACTTTTAAGAGTAAACTTAAAACTCTCCTCTTCGATAAAGCTTATAGTTAGGAAGTTAGGAGTTGCAGCATTCGCCTGGACCGGCGGGGGAAGGTGTGTAGCCGCAGTCATGACGCACCTCCTCCATATCTCTGCTTCTCTTCATAGAAAGCTTACTATATTTAGGGTATGAGGAGTTGCAGCGTGCGCCTAGACCGGCGGGGGTGGGTGTGTAGCCTCAGTCATGGCGCACCCCCATCCTATCACTGCTTCTCCCCATAGAAAGCTTACGCATACTTAGGGAGTAAGGTGTTGCAGAGTTAGCCTAGACCAGCGGGGCGCCACAAAACAGCCTCACTATGTGGTTATAGTTCTAGACTACCGGGGTACCTCCTTTGACACACTGAGCTCCACTCTCCTCTCTCTTTCCATCTGTGTGTATTCATGTTCCAGAAATGGGGAGCTTCCCCGGAGTCCGTATGTTCTTTGTCCCCCCAGCACCATCACCTTGGATCATGAAGACACCTACATCATGGTGGAAGCTGTCGCTGTGGTCCTGCCCTATGACCTGCTGTGCCCGATTAGATTAGATTAGACCCTGTCCGGCCAACGCCCTGCCACGCCCTGTTACACCCTGCTGTGCTCTACGACTCCATGAACTATTACAACTACTCTAGTCATTATCTTAATTGTGACTTTGTTACTGCCATTGTTCATCAAACCCCCAACCGGCATCGTCAGACACCGCCTACCAAGAGCCTGGGTTTCTTCCTAAAAGGGAGTTTTTGTTTTTGTTTTTTGAGTGTGGTCTAGACCTACACTATCTGTAAAGTGTCCTGAGATAATTCCTGTTATGATTTGACACTATAAATAAAATTGAATTGAAAAAAAATTGAATTGAATGTCAAATCGGCCAAAATGAAGGCTGACGGCCCCTCGGACGGACGACGGCACAGAACACACCGAACAGACTCGAGTCACTGACCTCGCCAGACTGTCCAACGGCCGATTATCGGCTCTGTGTGTCCGGGCCTTAAGAGACGGTCTTTCTCACAGCATGCAGACACTGTGTATAAGAAAGGCCAGCAGAGCCTACACCTGTTGAGGAAACTTAGAGCTTTTAGTGTCAGCAAGGACATTTTAACTGTGGTATACCGGTCACTCATTGAATCCATACTCTCTTTCAATATCTCAGCCTTGTACAATGCCCTCACCACCAAACACAAAACTAAACTTGCACAAATAATAAATCAAGCCAGCGAAATAATTAGTTCCCCACGGTCAGTACTCAGGAAAGCCACCATAATCACATAGGATCCCCCTTCACAAATCCTTTCAGTTACTGCCATCAGGTCGACACTACAGAGTCCCATTTGCAAGGAAAAACATATATAAAAAAATCCTTGAACAGCCATACATAGACAGCATCAAGCAGCTCCATTCAGGCTTCTTCGTGCTTGTTTTTTGCATTTTGCACACGTTTGTACGGCCAATGTTAGGCTATTCCACTGTTCCTTTGTGTATCTTAATGTTCGTAAATATGTATTTTATGTCATTTGAGCCTGCCCTGTCAAAGACAAATTTCTGTCACTCGTGAAAGACAATTTAGTGTTTCCTATCTTATCTTAAATAAGAGAAACACCTCTCTGCACACTCCAATACAACTCAACAGCTCCACAAAGCTCTAAACAAGGACGCACGCGGCTCCACAGCCTGATGGGAGGGATCCCGGACACGTTGCTGGTTCGAAACCACCCTCCACTGAAATGCTATTGCCTGTCCCCTGTTCCCGTACCTACAGATAAATTACAGTTACATCACACCCACTGTATGAACAGGTTGCAGCAGCGCATCCTGTCCTGTATCGTCCCCATCATCAGCCCCCCCCCCCGACAGCTCACCAGTTTCCGGAGCCCACTATGCACACTCTGAGCGGAGCGGCCATGCTGAAGCTTCCCGACGACCGGCCAGAGAGAATGAATCCAGACTATACACGAGCTGCCCACGCCTCGCGAGCGTTTTATATACTGTCTATGCTCGAGAGCTGGCTGGCTGCACGGGGTGCACAGTGCGCGTCTTCTTCTGATGACGTCACAGAACGCGCCGCAGACGCGCCTGTCGGAAGTTTGTAGTTTTACTGTGGGTTGACGTCAAACGGCAGCATGGCTCCAGATTATATAACAGGCTGACCGATGCATTACGGATAACATGATTAGTAGTGAGAAATGGTTATTATAATATATGATAGCTATATATTGGTAGGCTACAGATCATGTAATACAAAGCTCTTCAATATGAAGAGATGATAGGCCTATTAGTGGATAGGAGAAGATATATTCAGACACAACACTGTCCACTTCTGATGCGTACTATCACAATTGCATGCATTACAAATAAAAATTATTTTAATTTCAAATTTTTCAAAACGTTTTTGCAAAAGTGCACATGTGAGATTTCCAGTTCCTGACAATGTGGATTTGTTCTCGCATTCTTACAATATTGGCTATTCTTAAATACTAGCCTACATGTGCAAAAAGTGGGGAGATAATCTACATGACATCATCATCTATAACGTTACGGCTAATAATTACAGGCAGCACTAACGTCCACATTTCCAAACCTGTGTGCATACTTCCTGATATTTGTAAGCTATGTGTCGCCATGCTGTTTCTATAATATTAGTGAAATGACAAAAATAGAAGCCAGTGTGGATGCTCTGAGCCTCTGATTCTCTCTGAGCTTTTACTGCATTATTGAGTCCCTGTGGCCGGCTGGAGGGGGAGTATCCCGGGCTGAGGGGAGTGACCAACCCGGGATTTCCAAAATAAATAACGCAATAACGTCAGAGAGAGAGAGAGAGAGAGAGAGAGAGAGAGAGAGAGAGAGAGAGAGAGAGAGAGAGAGAGCGAGCTCCGCAGTGCAATACACGGAATATCCCTCTCCAGAGTGTCAGCAGCTGTAGTAAAGAAGTCTCTCTCATCACTGCATCCCTTTGACAAAAGCCTGCAGTCAGTCTCTGAGTGCACATCTCTCTCCTCTGCCTCTTTGTTTCCCGCGGAAAAGCTTGTGACTTCCGAGTGGAGAGAGACCGGGAGCAGCAGCAGCATGAGCCGGGCAGCGCGTCCGGAGAGCCCCGCTCGGAGCCCCGGCAGGAGGCAGGAGCAGCCGCACAGCCGGGCTGCAGTGGAGGAGCACCGAGTCGGCTCCGGGACCAGGGACAGCGGCGCAGGGTCGTCCCGCAGCAAGCGGCACCTGGAGGGGGTCCTGAAGAAATACACCAACCCGCTGCAGGGCTGGCAGAGCAGGTAGCTCACTGACTGATACAATGACTGATCTAATCAACCTGTTTGGCACTGTTATGTCCCTGTATGGGGATTTAGAGATCAATAGCCTATATGTTGACCCTGTATGCTGTTTTTATTTTACTCCTATGATATTCCCTCCAGGTCTGAGCATGTCAATCTGCAGTTATAGGCTACATGTGTTTCACAGATGGATACAAGTCTTTGAGCTTATTGAAAATTTTGTTTATTATGACTTCCCAGAGGATCCCAGACCAGTGCCAATGTATTTATTCCATTTCTTAAAAATGTAGCCTAATTAATTTAAAAATATATTGAATTAATCCCAATCCCTCAATCAATCTCACTGTGTGTTACAGAAATCATATAAAACAACACATACTGCATAATTTAACTACAGTGTCAGTTTTTGACAATATTTATTTATGTAGCCTACAAGCCTATATATCTGACCAAAGTCATCATCATAACCAACTCGGGGAAACATCCCACAACATATGTGGAGCAGGTGGATGTAGGCTACCATCAGGTCATCTGTCTGTGCGTCCTCTAAGTGATGGAGCTTGGAGCTGTGGTGAGGCTCAGTGAGATGAGATGTGGGGGTGGGAGTCCCACAAACACTGAATGAGTCATCCAGGAGCAGGAAAGCCCTGCACTCCTCTCTGCGTCTCCGCTCTCTCTCTCTCTCTCTCTCTCTCTCTCTCTCTCTCTCTCTCTCTCTAACTGCTCACTCTCTCTCTCGGATCCAGGGAAAGCATCCAAACATGTAACAAGCTCCATGATCACCTTTTGCACACTCTCTCTCTCTCTCTCTCTCTCTCTCTCTCTCTCTGTCTCACACTCACTCAGTCCCACAGTGCTGTATGACCTTTGACTCAAAAACACATGAGAAACTAGAGTTTGAGTGTGTGTGTGTGTGTGTGTGTGTGTGTGTGTCTCAGCAGGTTGTGTATGCGTGTGTTTGAATATGATATGATCCATTCTTAATATAGCCTGATCCGTGCGTTCATTTTGCATCGTGTCAGAGCTGAGTCTGAGACAGACAATAAGATGTCTGTATCATCACACTTGTTTGATTGCTGCTTTATTGTTGTTCTCGGTCTGTCAGAGGGGATTTAGGTTCTGTTATTTGTTGTGAAAAGGCGGTTGACAGAGAATATACACTGGAGAGTTCTTGCCTTCAGTAAGGCTGCCAAACACACCGTCTTGATTAATAATGTAGTCTTTGGAAGTCTTTTTTAGTTTGACTGTAAGACCTGCACAGCAGCTTTATGTGCTTTATAAAATAATTTGTTTTAATTGTAAATCAACAAAACATTAAATAATGATTTCACAGATATGACAAAAACAGACAGTGTACAATATACAAAGACAGACACAGGACAACAATGACACATGAAACATACTACATAGGCTACACTTGCAAAATAGCAAAAACCTGACCGAATAGAAAAACAAAAGAAAATATATATTTTTAGGATAAACTCTTTGAGATGCACCATCTTGTTTTTAAGGGTTTCCTTACAAAAACATGGAAATCACAAGACAAACAAAAACAAAAAGTATAAAGATAGCCTAAATAATAGTAAAGATGAGGAAGGAAATGCGTTCAACATGTTTGTTAGACCTCAAGCTCACACACACACACACACACACATATATATATAGATATATACACATATGCATATATATACAGTGAGGAAAATAAGTATTTGAACACCCTGCTATTTTGCAGGTTCTCCCACTTGGAAATCATGGAGGGGTCTGATATTGTCATCGTAGGTGCATGTCCACTGTGAGAGACATAATCTAAAAAAAATATCCAGAAATCACAATGTATGATTTTTTAACTATTTATTTGTATGATATAGCTGCAAATGTATTGAACACCTGAGAAAATCAATGTTAATATTTGGTACAGTAGCCTTTGTTTGCAATTACAGAGGTCAAACATTTCCTGTAGTTTTTCACCAGGTTTGCACACACTGCAGGAGGGAGTTTGGCCCACTCCTCCACACAGATCTTCTCTAGATCAGTCAGGTTTCTGGGCTGTCGCTGAGAAACACGGAGTTTGAGCTCCCTCCAAAGATTCTCTATTGGGTTTAGGTCTGGAGACTGGCTAGGCCATGCCAGAACCTTGATATGCTTCTTACAGAGCCATTCCTTGGTTATCCTGGCTGTGTGCTTCGGGTCATTGTCATGTTGGAAGACCCAGCCTCGACCCATCTTCAATGATCTAACTGAGGGAAGCAGGTTGTTCCCCAAAATCTCGCAATACATGGCCCCGGTCATCCTCTCCTTAATACAGTGCAGTCGCCCTGTCCCATGTGCAGAAAAACACCCCCAAAGCATGATGCTACCACCCCCATGCTTCACAGTAGGGATGGTGTTCTTGGGATGGTACTCATCATTCTTCTTCCTCCAAACACGGTTAGTGGAATTATGACCAAAAAGTTCTATTTTGGTCTCATCTGACCACATGACTTTCTCCCATGACTCCTCTGGATCATCCAAATGGTCATTGGCAAACTTAAGACAGGCCTTGACATGTGCTGGTTTAAGCAGAGGAACCTTCCGTGCCATGCATGATTTCAAACCATGACGTCTTAGTGTATTACCAACAGTAACCTTGGTGGTCCCAGCTCTTTTCAGGTCATTGACCAGCTCCTCCCGTGTAGTCCTGGGCTGATTTCTCACCTTTCTTAGGATCATTGAGACCCCACGAGGTGAGATCTTGCATGGAGCCCCAGTCCGAGGGAGATTGACAGTCATGTTTAGCTTCTTCCATTTTCTAATGATTGCTCCAACAGTGGACCTTTTTTCACCAAGCTGCTTGGCAATTTCCCCGTAGCCCTTTCCAGCCTTGTGGAGGTGTACAATTTTGTCTCTAGTGTCTTTGGACAGCTCTTTGGTCTTGGCCATGTTAGTAGTTGGATTCTTACTGATTGTATGGGGTGGACATGTGTCTTTATGCAGCTAACGACCTCAAACAGGTGCATCTAATTTAGGATAATAAATGGAGTGGAGGTGGACATTTTAAAGGCAGACTAACAGGTCTTTGAGGATCAGAATTCTAGCTGATAGACAGGTGTTCAAATACTTATTTGCAGCTGTATCATACAAATAAATAGTTAAAAAATCATACATTGTGATTTCTGGATTTTTGTTTTTAGATTATGTCTCTCACAGTGGACATGCACCTACGATGACAATTTCAGACCCCTCCATGATTTCCAAGTGGGAGAACTTGCAAAATAGCAGAGTGTTCAAATACTTATTTTCCTCACTGTATATATATATATATATATATATATATATATATATATATATATATATATATATATATATATATATAACAGAGAGAGACATCTTCCACTATACAAAAACCCACTTTCTCATAAACTGTAAGAGTTATATAGCTTGTTATGTAAAGTCACACAGTTTATATTGTTATATAGTACCACATGTGTTTTACAGTAATACCAGATTTCATACAGTATCATCTTCATAGCATCGACTCTTTGTACTTCTATTCTTTAATAGGAAAGGAAATGGGACTCACTGCCCACACCAAAGCAGCTGTGGCCTACATCCCTTACTATGATACATAATGGTTGGTAGTAGGCTATGACATTTGCTATGTTCATGCTGCACGTGGCCTAGCACTAGCAACAACGTTCTTGGAGGCTTCCTTGTCTTAGGCTTGTCCACAGGTGTTGGCTGCTTCTGACCCACTGTAGGAACGACTTCTGATTGTAAAATGGAAGTACTCTGGCCCTTCTCAAAAATATTCTGCAGAAAAGACCATATCATCCGCAGAGAATAGGAACGTAGGCTGATGCGCCTGACTTTACTGTCAGTTTTAAATGTAGCTAGCTGCCACCTAGCTACATTTATCATTTTACCTGCCTTTTTACTTCAGAGTCCTCCGATCTCTGCTGATTAAGGCTGTCTGTTCAAATCAGTCTATTTTCTCTCTACTATTCCCTGTGTCTGTTTCTCCATATACTCTCCATATTAATCTGCTCTTTTTCTTTAGCTTTTATCATTGTCAATTAATACCATAGTTATATAGTGTCTGTTTCTGTGTTTATCTGTGGTTCTCTGTCATTTAACTTTATCTTAATATCCTCTCTCTTTTCGGTCTCCATTACTATATGTTCTGTCCTTGTCTATTTGCATTTCTATGTAACTGTATGTCTTGCATGCATTTGTCTCTATATGTTTTAACTCTTACCTCACCTATTCTGTTTGTGATGTCCATGGACAGAATCTCTGGGTGCATGTTCCAGGATTGCATCTCTGCTTTTTGCTGGCTGGTGTTGTAAAATACAGAGTGGAGCCAGTGCTCCATAACTTTGAAAAGAGACAGTTGAGGTAGTGATAAAAACAAAACGTGAGAAAGTGCAATTAAAACAGACTTAGCAAATGAATCGTGGTGTACATGAAGCATAAGTGTCTGCTCCACTAAAGAGTCCATGTGTCATCAGTCTTTCCTGATCTCTAAGCCCTTTCCCACCAGTTCTCCCACATGACCTGCTCCTCTCTGATTACCCTGACACTTTAAATACCTGCCACCTTCACCTGCTCTATGCCAGATTGTTTTTTTGTGCTCACTATGCATTCCAGCATTATAACCTGTGAGCTGATCTTGATCATGATGACCTCATTTATCTGACTTTGATTCCTCCCTGGGGAAGTTTGCCTCGTGGCTTTTGACCCCTGCCTGTTTCATGAATAAACCGATTTAGACTTTTAACTGTGTCTCTGGGTTGTGCTTGTGGGTTCCTACCTGTTCTGTGTCCAGTGATGTTACACCGTGATCGTTCTCTAAACCCTTAGCAAACCTTAAACATAGTGTTGTCACATCATGAAAACACATTAATATGTCAGTGATTGCAGTGCATGACAATGACTTTTACAGTAAGAGTGACATTCTCCATGTGCCATGCTCCATGTGTCAGCGATGTTACATGTAACATGTTATCATGCTCTGTCATGTTCTCTGCTGCGTCTGGTGACAGGAGACCCAGCTAATACAGAAGAAGGTTATTGATTCACTTTGTTTGTGTCGCTGATGGTTTACGTTTGGAAAAGAGAAGCGGTCGGATATGGATCTGTCCCACTGCCTGCCACACAGCAGTGGAGAAGAAACAGATTGCTGTGAGAAAACCAATTTAAATTATTCATCGTGGTCCCTTTCTTCTCATTGGAATCCTTGTCTTCTGTTAAACCATTTGCTTTTTTGTAGCACCCTTTCTCTCTCTTTATCCGTCCCTGCTTCTGTCGCTCCCCTCCATTAGTGGTTCTCCTCATCAGTGCTCGGAGACACTGCTTCAGGACCAGATTGCAGACTCCAGGGTAAAACCACTCTGCCCTCATAGCTGCATATGAGCTCCAGTGATAGATGAAATAAGATTTGTCCTCATCTCATCACGAGTGGAGAATGCTGACAGAGCAATACTTCACCAACAGTGGCTGGGATTGTGTGTGTGTGTGTGTGTGTGTGTGTGTGTGTGTGTGTGTGTGTGTGTGTGTGCGTGTGTGTGTGTGTGCGTGTGTGAGAGAAAGGGTAGAGATAAAATATTATAACCGGAGGACAACAATGACTCTGAATGGATGCACTCTGATGATGTTTGAAGCCACCACGCTGCAGAGGATGTTAGTTGTTTGCTCATGTCTCACTCCCTCACTTGCTTCCGAATTTAATAATTTAATAGTAATAGGAGAATTGTTTAGTTTAGTTTTTATGTGTAGAAAGCGTTCTCTAGTCAGAGAATAAGACAGAAACTTGAGCGGAGTTGTGAATATGTCTGAGTTTAGTCTTTTTTAGTTTTTCTTAGTTTTCTTAATCAAACAACAAAACAGATCATGCCAACACAAAAACACTTTTAACGCAAAGAAACAGCCATTGTTTACAATGTTGTTTCTCCATTTTAAAAGAATTGTATGATGTGATACCATCATGTTTTGTGATAGTGTGTCACATTGTTTTAGCTGCCCTCCAGTGGTTTCACTGTCCACCTGCTGCAGTGATGTACAGGTGTGCTCCACGACACTGTGCCATCACTGCTGGGTGGGGTTATATCTCTCACACCCACTAACCAAAGTTATTAGGGCCCACAGATGGTAATCCCATGGTGCCCCTGGAGGATACGCTGTCTGTGGAAAGGAATGTCTATGACATTTTGCTCTAATCCAATCAGGGGATATGAGTAATTAGGGACATTACTGATCATTATCTATAATGCCCATATTAGTAATGCACTAAATACAGTTAACATAAAGTACTATTCTTGTCATGCTGCAGATTCCAAATCAAAACTACTCAACCCCAGATGGGAATGTCTGATATATTATGACAGGGCTTATGCAACCCCTTCCCCTTTACCAGTGGTGGTGGGGCTTAGTAGTTAAAGTGCCTGTCTTGCTTGCCACTGCTCTCCTAAGGCAGGAGAGTAGTGGTCTGTGTAGACTTTTACATCTGCTCTACTGAGCAGGTGATTGGCTGCAATCTGACCTGTACATCTCTGGCACCCTGGAGCTTTTTGAACCCATCCCCTATGACAGGAGGCTGCATTCCAGCAGGACCAAACGTCACACCACAAGAACAGTTTCTTCCTAGTCTATATAGATGACCTTTCTGTCACCTTCCTCTTTCTTTGTGTTAGCGTTACTCCGGTGGATTTCTGAGGACTATGGTTAACTGCTCCTCAGATCTCTGCAGGGTAAATCCACACAGCTAGCTAGACTATCTGTCCAATCTGAGTTTTCTGTTGCATGACTGAAACTACTTTTGAACGTACACATTCCATCAAAACAAGTTCCTTCCCGAGGCTATTTTGCAGGGGCCCCGTTGCTCCATCCGGCACTTAGCACCGCCCAAGACGATTGTGATTGGTTTAGAGAAATGTCAATAAACCAGAGCACGTTTTTCTCCCATCCAGGAATGTTGTGTGGACTAGCCAGACCTTCCTCTGCAGCGCTGTGAAGGAAGGTCTGGCAAAGACTAGTTTCTTCCTGACTGCAGTGGTAGCAGTAGGGAAGTAACACTACCGCTACCAGTAAATACTCCAGGACCCCGGACTATTTACCTGACGACGGCACATATTGTTACATATTTTCTGACCTTTCTTCACCTTGCCTTATACCTGCCTAATCCCCCCTTCTTTTCCCGTTGTCTTGATGATACATTTGCGATGTGACATTATCAGTGATGCTACCCAGGGTCATAGGGTCATTGTTACTTTATGGGAAAAGGGTCATAGTGTAGTTTATGGCTGCACATGCAGTCTTTCTGTCGTCGGTCTGTTTTTGCCCGAGGACAGGGCTGCGCTCCTGCTCCAACACACTAACACACACAAAGAGGGCAGCAAAGCCGAGAGGCCACGGAGGAGAGAACATCACCGGGGTGGTTTAGACAGATACAATTTACCTGAGTTCTAAGTGCACCCTTAGAGTAGACTGAGCCAATAAAACAGAGTACAAAGCCAATAAAAGTTATATATGCAACTGCTTTGTTTGCAGTCTCCCATCCACCACTGGTATGTTTTAGCTATAGCGTGCTTGTTAAGTCAAAGGCAAACTGTTATGAACAACCTAAAACTAAAGCTGTATGTAGCCTAATTAGCCCCATTAATATTAGTCACACTCTTGTAGACTTACTGGCTGAGATGGCAACCCTCCTCTTTGTAATCTTTCTATGTCCTAACCTTTCTCCACCTCATATTTCTTCCTTATGTCTTTGTCACTTCTCCCTCCTGCAGATATTTTGTACTGGACCCAGAAGTTGGTCAGCTTCAATATTATCTGAATGAACTCAGTAAAAGCCAGCGACCTCCCAGAGGGTCTCTGCCTCTCCTCGGAGCAATGGTGGTCTCCAGCGCCGACTTTTCCTACATGTTTACTATTCAATCCACTACTGGGGATTCCTACAAACTCAGAGGTAAGACAATGTGTCTTTATGTCTTGTGCAATGAGAGACATATAGTGAATACGTTTTTGTCATGGGTACTGTATGTCACTGTCACATGGTAACTTTTATAAAAACTCTTGCTTGGTGACATCCAGAGGGCAGATACTTTACAGCTATGTACACTGTGAGAAGCTTAATGTCAATTTGGGATTTTCTTGTATAGCCGAAGTTGCTATTTATCAAATACTTTAAATCATGGATATTGGAGTTTGCATGAAGTAGGCCAGGGTGCGGGGGGAATGTGTGGGGTTTCCCCCTTTCTGGTCTACATATCCCTGCCTCTGCTGAATTATTTGTATCCCCAGTGGGGACTAAATGTACCCCCTTTCAAAGTCATCAATGCTACTTCACCAATAGACCATATATTACATACCTAAAATAGAAGTTTTTTTAAACTAAGTAATGCACTGTAATGTGAACACAATGCCATAGAACGATAAACTCAGAGCAGCAGTTGCTGGTTGTATTTAGCCGCTACAGAGCTCCGGGACACCGGCTACCAGCAGCAGTTATTTAGCTGCCAATAGGTGACTGTGAGCCGGGTACAGGCACCGTCAGATGATGCTCCTTTCAGGGGCCGTGGTAGTGGAGTAGGCTTTCAAAGAATTTAAAAAAAAAGAATTCCTCCTTTCAACTATAGGTGTTTTTGGACACCGGCAGCTGGTCCTTCTACCTCCCTCCCCGCTGCAGGAGACTACTTAGCCGGGAGGACAGCTAGCTAACTGTAGTCTGCCAGCGGCAGGGAGTGAGGCAGCTCGACCGGCCTGCTTACGTCACTTTAGCGTTTCTATTGTCGGTGTGAATGGTGAATGCAAAAGGTGCCCAAAAGGTATGTAGTTCTCAGAGGAGCTAACCAGTTGGCAGTTCCTGTCAGGGAGTCCCCAGAATGGTTTTGTCCAAAACAACACCTATTTGTTGGTTATATCCTTTTCAGACCCATTCACCATACCTCACAACACAACAACACATAACTCTTTGACGTTCAACTTTCAGCTTTCTCTCTAACGGAAGGGAAAGCAAAGTGTAAGATAGCAGCACACAATGCTCTCAAAAACTCTTTGTTAGCATGAGGGAGCCTTCAGGTCAGCACTGTACTGATATCACTGGAGTGATATTGGACACAGTGCTACAGTGTCCTGTATGCTTGTCATTTGTCTTATGTGTCAACAGCACAGAGAGGAATTGAGTGTGAATGTTTTTGTCAGCAAATCTTTGCACACAGTGGACAGGGAGACAAAATCTTACAGGGCGGTACAGTACATGCATAAAAAATAAAGGAATAAAAGTACAATACAATACAGTTCACTATATACATACTGACATACTCATAAGATCAGGGCCGTCTGATTTTGCTCAATGTATGTTTGTAATTTTCTGCCTCTAGAGGTCTCTCAATCAAAACAATAACAAAAGATGGAGCAATGCCGTCATTGCAGTCAGCTTCCCCCGATAAGGATTCCTTCAGTGTTTATCATTCAGGAGGTTTTTATCCGATGACTAAAACCCTTCATCCAGATAAAATAGACCGTTAAAAATCACCATGATCTAAAAAGTTTATCGTAAAAAATGTGGTTTAAAACTGTATAAAATGTCAATTTATGACAGCTTCTGGCAGACAACTACAATGCTTGCACAAAGGGGATATGACGTCATCGATGGGTGGTTTTTAGACATTTTAGTGGTGAAAAGTTATACATAATACCTTTAGAAGGTTGACGTGAGGTGAGTATCTTCACAGACCTTCCTCTTCTCATCATTGACACCTCCGAGACTGACATGGACTATTTGAACGGATATCAATCCCCCACAGTTTTGGAAGTAGAAACACCTTTTGGTTTACTTTTGTACAAACATAATCTGTGTTGTTTTTTGCATTTGTTCTGAAACTTTTCCTGTCTGGAGTGCACCTCTTCAAACTCCATTATACTCCAGAAACTGGAGAACCAGGGAGACTTCCACACTGTTGAATACAAATTACCTCACTGCCCTGTATACAAACCACTTACGGTGTCCATATTTCAGTGAAAGTATCTGAGAAAAGCTCCAGACCTTTCTCTGCATCTGCATCCATCACCAAATTTCATCAGTTCCATCCACCCACCCGGTTTAGCGGCTTAACATGTCTGAGTCAAAGCGGCAGCTAGACTAGCATACAGCCCAGACATTCTTTTCTTCAGCTACTTAGGCATTCGTCAACTAGATGGGATATATTCTGTAGCCTAATCCCTCCAGCTTGAGTGTGCACCAGGGACTCCTCTAAATTGGACTTGCCTGGACTTGTTTTCCTCTACAAGGATGAGGTGGGGACCGCCAACAGATGCTGAACCACTTTTAACATGAAGGAGCATCTGTTCTACTCACGTTCCTCGCCCTGCTCCCAACCCTATCTGTAATGGTACTTATCCATGAAGGCGTTTATTTCACCAAAGGGATCGCCCCACTTCCCAGCATTGCACATTAGTGGTATCTCCTAGCAGTTTCTCTTCAATGACCACTGACCCCGGATTTCCACTGAATGCAGAACGTCTGCGGACCAGCTCTGCTGCGGAACGGCTGCGTACTCCGCCGTCCGTCAATGCCCACCAGGTCCGGATTTGTTGCGGCATGGCATGACTGACAGCTGAAGTCACGAGAACCCGCTAGATCTGGCGAATTCAGGTAGAATAGAACCACAAAACCAACAACAGTTTGTTTCCATCCAGAGGAGTAGAGGGGAAACAACTCTGTGCTGTGTTTTCAAGGTGTAGAGCAGGGAAATATGATCCGCCGTGAGCACGGTGTATTTTACTTTGAAAATTAACCAGATTTTTATTTTGTTTCTGTGCTCGACTTCCTGTCCCTCACTATCTGCCCTATGCTGAATTGCTGCGGAGCTCTCCGGCAAAAATAGAAGCTCTGCGTATCTGCTCTGGAGGGCTGAGGATCGCCGGAGCTGTGCCGGAGTCGGAACGCAGCCGTTCTGCAGTCAGTGGAAATACACACATTGACTTTAATGGAAACCTGGAATGGAATGAAATGACTCCGCTGCCGTTCCGGAGCGGAGCCGCAGCCGTTACGCATCCAGTGGAAATTGGGGGTTACAAGCATAGAAAACAGGCTCCACCCTCCTACAACCCCGATGGCTGCACCTGATTGGGCGAACGCTTCACCTGGGGCTGTCTGATTTCAAAACAGACCAACATGGTGGCTCGTTCAGAAAACTTTCTCTCATTGTACAAAAACAGTTCACCGAAATGGGTTTCTCAAAACATTTTATGAGAAATAGCCCATGTAGTTGCTGAATCTGTCTTCATTTTAGATCGATCACGTTCAGTTTAAAAGAGTTTTGTGAGTTTTTGAGAGGCGGCGAGTTGAGCTGGACGCTCCTTATTTGTATAAAGTAGCCTGGATTCAACTTTATGCGAATGAGGAGCGGGCAACTCGGTGCCCTGCTTCTCCATAGTCCCCGCAACGCTACCAGAATGCATTGCACAGCTGCTCACATAGAGATGAAGGGGAAGCATTAGGGGAAGAGCCTCTTTTAAAATTGAAACTATATATTTGTGATGTGTTTTTGATTGTTACCATCTTCAGTAGGAACCAATGGAGGTGTGCACCAACTCCATAAGGAAGTAGGGAAGTCAGAAATAATGTAATTTTTGTACACATTGTTGATTTTGGTGTTTTTTTGATGGGATATTTTTTACAAAAACAAATCTAGAATAATACCAGGCCTTTAAGAATATAAATCACGTTTGGAAAGGGAGACCTTAAGTTAATTAGGTACCTTATTTGAAAATATCTAAATAAATGAGAGGAAGGAAGGTCATATTTTGGTTCCAGTTAAGTGGTTAAAGTTCCATCTTCAGTTAAATGTGATATGTGAGTTCTCCTCTAGCATGCGTCTTGTACCTTTGAAAGAAGCTTTTTGACATCACGAGTAGGGCTGGGCAATATATTGATATTATATCGATATTTTATCGATATATAGGACTAGATATCGTCTTACATTTTGGATATCGTAATATCACGATAAGACACAAGTGTGGTCTTTTCCTGGTTTTAAAGGCTGCATTACAGTAAAGTGGTGTGATTTTCTGAACTTACCAGACTGTTCTATTATTTGCCCTTTACCCACTTAGTCATTATATCCACATTACTGATGATCATTTATCTAAAATATCATTGTATAAATATTTTGTGAAAGCACCAGTAGTCAACACTACAATATCACTGCAATATCGATATCGAGGTATTTTTCAAGAATATTGTGATATCTGATTTATTTCATATCGCCCAGCTCTACATCAGGGTCTAAAAGGAGATTCATTCTCAGCTTACATATCATATCTGAACACTGCTAATATCACTGATTGGTTTCAGGGAGTCTTTAACTTCAAAATAAGGCGAATGCCTTCAATGAAATAGAAACACATTCAACGATTCACTTATTTCACATTTACACTTTTAATTCCCTGACTTTAAAAACTATTTCTTTGCACAAAAAAACGTTGGTGGCTATCATGTGTTTGACCTAAAATACAGAGTTCTATGCAATAATCAGGCAGTTGAGAAGGGTCAGTAAAATGCAGAACAGACCAAATACAGCATTGATTGAGATGTGTGTGTGTATGTGTGTACGTGTGTGTGTACGTGTGCGTGTGCGTGTGTCTGAAGTGATTGGCTGAGCCCAGGGGTCACAGTTGTGTGAATTGCTAATCTCGTGACAGCTGTGATTTCCTTTCCCTCTCACCTCTCTATCTCTCTCCCTCACTTTCTTTGTCCCACTGATGGCTTTTTGACAGACGTGTTAAATTTAGATGAGATATTTTTAGCACTCCTTCACTGTGTAGCCTCACAAAGCTTTCATCTCTTACTCATCAGCTGCAAAACAAAGATAAAACCCATACGTATCATTGATTTTTTTATTGCAAAATCATTACTTTACAACTCAACTCCATATACAATACAGGTTGCAAAAAAGATTTAGATTCATGCTATCCCTCTACCCTTATCCCTTACACTACCCCCATCCCTTCCTCCAACTTCTTCCTTATCCCCCCAGATATCCCCCCCCCCCTTCCGCACATGTAACTTTATAACGATTTAGATCTTTAATTTCCTCTCAAACACATCGTGACCATATGTTCCATCATAGAGGCAGGTTTGGCCTTTATACAAGCAGTTGTTAGTGTTGGAGTTGTTGTGGAGGCTGAAAAATATCTCATTTTCTGAGTTAAATGTTACTGAACAGAGTTAAAAATAAAAAAGAGTATAAGGGGCACTTGGCAAGGAATCTGCTCAGTCCATTAGTCCGTTAGGGTCCAGAAGCAGCACTGACAAAAGCCCAGAGATGGCTCCAGGAATGTTGCACTCTACTGGAAATTATAGAAAGTGCTTTATTCAAGAAGTTGGGATATTGGGTACACACACAGTACTTATTAGTAGGATCAATTCATTGCTGTTTTCTGTGTTTTTAATGAAATTTGTTAACAATTTGAAATAAATGCACTGACAGTAACTGCCATAGCCTTGAATGTGGGTTTTATGCCCTGGCTCAGAGACAGACGGCAGGAAACACTCACACTGATACCGTGTCTCCGTGTTCTTGTTCCTGTTAGCTCTGGACGCCCAGGAGCAAGAGCTATGGATGACACAGCTCCAGCTGTGTTCCCGACGCCACTCTGACAGCAGCGCCAAGGTACACACACACACACACACACACACACACACACACACGCATGCACACACACACACACACACACACACACACACACAAACGCGCACACACACACACACACACACACACACACACAAACTAACAAACAAACTGTGACACATGATGTGTGTATATGCCCACAAAGAGAGACTCCAAAATGCAGAATAAAGGTGACCTTGTAACTGTTTGACCGTTTACATCAATCTTTCCGTATCGATCCGGCTCTCTTTTCTGCCTCCTTATTGGATTACAGCTATTCCAAATGTACAGAGAAGTGTACATTTGGCCAGTTAGACAGGTTTGGTTTCTGGACATAATGGAGCCCGACTATATTTCCACTCACTATATGTTCCAGTCCAGCTGCTCATTACCGCAAAGGTAATCTTATTCAGCATTTCAGCGCTGCTTCCCTCCTCTGTTCTCACACAGCGGGTGATGTCACTAATGGCTTGTGCTCCCTGCCACCATTTTGACCTTTGAGGTACATTAAAGGTAATGCTTCCTCTGGGTTATGATGTGTGCTGTGACATTAAAAGATTAGAGCATTTTGTCTCTTTGAAATGGACAAGCTACAGAAACACAAGCCGCGCACGTTGATGCTGTTAGTTTGTTTTCTGACTACACAAAAACTACCCATTTCCCCTTGACTCCATCTCACTGCTAAAAGCCTCCAAACAGCAACATCTATTCAGTCCTTTTCAAACAGAGCGAATCCAAGAGCCTAATACCTTCTGCACATGGTCAGTTTAAAATTCTCCAGCATGGGCTTGCGTCTGAATTTGTAATGTCTATTAATTCTTTACCTTCAGAAATATGAATTTTCAAATGTACAACATTTTCCTGTTGCTGTCATACATTTGACAGATTGGTATGTTTGGAAATGACAGGGCCTTTACTTAACATCTGACTGCTTAGCTGCAGTTCAGAATGGATACAGCTAAACTGGAACTTACAGGGGTTTGAAACCCAGCTGCATGCTAAACTGGACCTGATTGGATTGTCAAAGCGAGCACAGATTCACCTGAACTGCAGCTGAACCTGAGGGCTGTAGTACGAAGCGAGACTGGCGGCATAGCGAGGTATGTTGAGCCTAATTGCCAGAGTTTGCCAGATCCATGGTAAATTCTGCTGCACACATAACCATTAAACAAAGTGGACGATAATGTTTATTATCTTATCTAATCTTATCTTAATAATAAAAGCAGGAGTTGAAGTATATTGCATCTGAGGCAGGTTGTGTTTGCATGATTTGAAGTGTGATAGCGTTGTGTCTTGTAATAGCTCTTCTCTCACTATCTCTTCAGCAAGTGCTGCTGACTCACCGTCCCCTGAGAGAGACAAACGTGTGAGTGAAGCACGATCTGTCAGTATGTGTGAGAGCATCTGAGTGAGGGATAGGGAATGCATTGAAAGACATACTGAGACCTCTTTATATACTGTATACTTGATTGCAACAGATGGTAAAACACTTGACCACATGACCTTATATTACTTTTCCTGATAACCTTGTGTGAATAATGACCGTTACTAATGTTACATTGTTACAGAGCTGCCAAACCTCTTTTATTTTGGCATTAGGACTTAGGCACCCGTGGCTTGTAAGGAACCCTTGTTCTTAAAGGGATTCAAAGACGGGAACGCTGACTCCTCCAAATAAAATGGAAATGTTGCTGCTTGGCTTATCACTCTACAAACTAACCTACAGAGTATGATCAGCTGATTCTGCAGCTCCCCTCAGCTTTAAAGAGCGTTTGGACCTTTAGGTTATTGTTTATCTGTCCGACCCGCAACTTTACTGTTCTGGTTCACTCTCATTGCTCTTTTAGTCTGACTGCAGATCAGAAGTATTAATATTCTGGGAAAAGGATAAAGACAGAGGAAATAGTTGTAGTCCCTGCTGGATATGTGGTGCGTATGTGGCAGACATTGGTCACAGCTCGTCTCACACACTCATTAACCACGCTGAGATGTGCACGGGCGGAGATGTGCCCGTGGCTCTGCTCTGCAGGAACAGTGTCAGGAGTAATTACCTCCTGGGGTCACAGAGAAAAGCTCATCATCTCTTCACAGACTAGCCTTTTCCCTCTCTGCCTTTCTTCCTTTGATCTCCCTTTCTTCGTCATCCAGAAAAAAGTCAAACATTCTCACACTGTCCTCTTTTTCACAGTTTTACTCTGATGTTCCTCTCTTCCCTCTTTTATCACCCTTCAACTACCTTTCGCCCTCTATTCAAATTTGCCCTGCCTACGTACTTTAATCTCTATCTCTTCCCAACCAGCTCCTTAAAGCCGAAACGTGTCAAATACAGCTGTATGCTGATACCTCACCAGAATCATGCAGCGTGTATGTTGTGGCAATTGCTAAAAGTTTGACATGGTCAAACTTCAGCAGCAGTAAGAGAAAACGTAGTCTATATCGACAACGTTTCATTGCCGGGATTGTTCAGGTGCCGCCAGAAATTCCGCCGGATGTACCTCATTTTGGCCGGATGTCTGTCCCCTTCCTCTTTCTTTGTGTTGGCGTTCTAAACTCTGGTGGATTTCTGAGTGATATCGGGCTGATATCATGGAAATGATGGCGGAGACTTCAACAGATGACGAGTCCGGTGATTTGAGATTAAATGCAGCTTTATTCAGTATTGAACAAGGGAGATAACCATTTGTACACACACAAGATGCATGTACCCATAGTGGCCCTCATTTATCAACCTAACGTAGAAACCAGCGCAGATATGAGCGCAGAAATCCTCTTACAACAGGCTTCACGTGTGATTCATGAAACGTTCGTATCACACCAATCAGAGCGTAAGGATGGTCGTACATTGATAAATGCAGCGGCTGGAAACGATCGTAATTTAAATATCACGCCCCAATATATTCTCAGTTTTGTGGCCTCGCCCCTACAATTTACGACATGGCAAGACGTAATCCGGCTAAGAAGCGGCACTTTTCAGATGTGGAGATTGAAACCCTGATATCTCAGGTTCATTTGCACTTACGTTTGTAGATTTGGCAGCCTGAAAACTGTTATTAAAGGCTGTAGAAAGAATGCGGAATGGAAAGAGATCACTGATGCGGTCAACAGTGTTAAATCGGACTCCAGTTGAAGTTTATTTAATTTATACATCCTTGCCATAGTAATATACAGGCTTATATTGCAATATCTTAGGCCTACATGGTTTACGTATATTTAAATAAACACACAGTACTGGAGTTTATGCAGTGTCTTTTATTTTACTCTGTTTTTTTCATGAGTCAGAGCCAGGCAACAGCTGTGAGGGAGAGCGCGTGTTGTCCGACCCCGTGCTGGACCACCACCCCGAGCCTGTCTCCTGACAGCAGAGGGGCTGGAAAAACAAGCTGAAATAACTCGGTCAATGGCAGAAATAAATCGTTCACTTGGGCCATTAACGACACTTTCAAAGAGAACGAAAACCTGAAGAATAAATAAAATTGTTGTGCATCGTCATGTTTCCTGTATTGAGTAGGCTATCATTGCCAAACATAACACTATACCTTTTAAAAGCGAGGAATAATATCCTGTCTCATTCGTATAGCCCCACTTGGGGCTGTGCTGGACACTGCTCTCTGGGCATCAGGTCGTCTGGCTCCAGAACCCCACAGGCTAAAACAATGTTGCAGACTTTTTCTGCCGTGTATAGTAGGGTCCCCCCGCTGATGCAAGACTGAGCCATCGATCTGCCCTTAATCAATCCAATGGGGCGCTCCACTGTGGCCCGTGCGCGTACGTGTGCACTGTTGTACCGGCGAATTAGAGGTCTTTTAAAAGAGCCAGATCTGCCATTGCTGATAAGTGATCAACTGATGACTTCTCCTTCTCCTGTTAAACTTGTTATATGCTGCACCGCAAGTCCACACTGACTCAAAAACTTGCTTACATGAGTTCAGACCAGACGTGAGATTTTATCGCAGCCTACACTCACGTTCAAATTGATAAATGCCGAGCTTTACGTAGGAATCGGCGTACGCCCGTCCTACGCCTGTTTTAGGTCGTACGCACGTTTCATAAATGAGGGCCATTGTCTCTACGATCATCAGAAGAAGTCCGTCTATATACTCTCTGGAACTTACACATTCCAATCTATCTATTTCTGTGGGACCGTGTTACCTTCAAACTAATCGATATATGGAAGATACTTCTAATAGATTCACACATTCCAGTCTATTTATTTCTGTGGGACAATGTTACCTCAAAACTAATACTTATATGTAAGCTCCTTAGAATAGATGAAATAACTTTGAACACCTGCCTGCTGAAATATCCAACCTATCAATGAGGACTATGGTTAACTGCTCCTCAGATCTCTGCAGGGTAAATCCAGACAGCTAGCTAGACTATCTGTCCAATCTGAGTTTTCTGTTGCACGACTAAAAGAACCTTTGAACGTACACATGTTCCACCAAAACAAGTTCCTTCCCGAGGCTATTTAGCAGAGGCACCGTAGCTCCGTCCAGAGCTTATCGCCGCCCAAGACGATTGTGATTGGTTTAAAGAAATGCCAATACACCAGAGCAAGTTTT
The DNA here is from genome assembly GCA_023566125.1 of Zingel zingel. Taxonomy (NCBI): domain Eukaryota; kingdom Metazoa; phylum Chordata; class Actinopteri; order Perciformes; family Percidae; genus Zingel; species Zingel zingel. The sequence continues at coordinate 30,561,165 of CM042321.1, read as the reverse complement.
TCTCCCATCCAGGAATGCTGTGTGGACTAGCCAGACCTTCCTCCGTAGCGCTGTGGAGGAAGGTCTGGACATGCGAGACTACAGTAAACGTGATCCACATCCTGTGTCACTGCTGCGAGGCGGCACAGGTGACAGCTAGCGGTTACCGTGATACTGCGGTCACCTTTATTAGCAATAATTAGTGTCTGTCTGTGTGTAGGTGATGATCCAGGCTGAAGGGCAGCAGAAGAACCTGGTCAACTCTGTTGAGTCCCTGTCCCCCCGAGGTGGAGTCCTCTCTTCTCTGGATGAGGTAACATGTCATGTAGTGTGTATACAGCGCAGATAAGTCAATGAATGCCAAGCACACTGCAATAATCCATATTTATCAAACAAAGATTCGGTTGTGTTCACAGCTGGTTGATCCAAACTGTGCTACTGGACATTCTGTTTGCCTTTTGTAACTCTTAAGACAGTATGGCATATACAACTGCTTACTTTAGTGGCATTTTATTCAACAGGTTACTATTTGATCTACGTAATGTCTGCTCTGTCTAACTACATCTCTCTCTGTTTACATCATGGAATTAGCACCAGTCAATGCTTTAGCTTACTTTAGTGTAGAGATGGATTGTGAGGACAGAACTAAAGAAACAACAGCAGTATATTATAAATGTGGTTTATGGGCAATGGGCTTTATTAGTTATGGTAACATTATTTACTAGAATTACAAAGAATAACAGGTCAGACAGCGATCAGAGAGGCTGTAAAAAAGTCAACTGTGGAACCAGATGAGCACACCTGTATCACTGCTCATTGTACAGGTAAACTAAGTGCATGTAGAACCTGAAGTTAAACCTGGAAGTCAGTGTCTAAACAGTGATGAGTGCTAACAGACAGTTTGGGTTGTAAAGTTCTGAAAATAAAACCCATGTTATAATGTAACACAGTTCTTTAACGGCTCCTCTTTGAACCATGACCTGGCTTAAGACAAAACGAGCAATTTCCAAGGAGATAAGAGTGCGAGAGTGCACTAGTTGATGTTCTATGTTGCATGAATGCCCTGGGGGATCAGCATTAACAATATTTCAGGCACAATAATTTGCCTGCTCACTCATCTTTCTAACGTTTGGGTAGAATAATATCTAAGGATTCCTTAACTGCTGTTTTTCACCTAGCAGTGAGGGTTATTCCATGAGTATGTAAATCTCTCTGCTCTGTCCAGGCGTCATGACAAACCACTTGAAGTTATTAGTGCACAGATTAGATCCCTCAGTGCCATTACATCCACCAAGAGTTCAATGCTACACCTAGCCAAGCCAGGATCTTATGAGCACAAAGTGATGTGTGGTGTTGAACAAGAGCTTTTTGTCCTCAGCCACCTAGGCACACAACACTTAGCTTTTTAAAGCTCCCATATTCTGCTTAGGTTCATACTAGAATTTTGGGTTTCCACTAGAACATGTTTACATGCTTTAATGTTAAAAAAAAACACATTATAATTTGTTCATACTGTCAGTCTGAATATACCTGAATATACCTCTGTCTGAAACAATCCGTTTTAGCACCTGTCTCTTTAAGACCAGTCTGCTCTGATTGGTCAGTGTTTCCGGGTCTTCAGCATCTGCACTCTTGGAGTCTCTAAATCGTCACTGCAGCCGGGGAATAAATGTAACGGCACTGTAGCGGCACATTCTACCTATATAAAGTATAGTTGTGACATCACAACATATGGAAGTCCTGACGGCTCATTTAAAGGCACAGTTTCTGAATACGGGCTATGTGCAGTTTTCTGTGGAATGAGCATTTTGATACTTTTCACAGTATTACATTACATTCTTTAGTACAAAGATGTGGAAATCTTACTTTTTTTAACAAAAGCTGAAACTGAAATATTACTGTGGGTCAAACTGGAAGCATCTTCTCCTGCTCACCTTCTTTCATTTCTTTCTTTCTTTCTTTCCTCTTCCCATTGACCAAGGACCTGCTCCTTTTAAAGGCCACGTCTGCATCCACTTTGAGCTGCCTGGGGGAGTGTCTCAGTATGCTGCAGCACAATGTTGTCCAGGCTCTCAACCAGAACCAGAACCAGAACCACACCCCTAGTCCCAGCCTCCCCCACAGCTCAGCTGGTCCGAATCAGGCAGCTCCCACAGACAGAGTCCGGCTGTGGAGCCAGCGCTGCAGCTTCAGTGTGAACCAGATGGAGCCTGGGGGCCTCCGGTCCAGCAGCCAGAGCCCGACTCACAGCTTCAGTGAGAGCCAGAGTCCCAAAGACAGCAGCTACAGTGGACGACCAGGAAGTGGCCACAACCACATCCATAGTCAGAGTCAAGGCCGTGAACATGCAGGTGAGTTGAGTGATGACTGGTCAAATTTGAATAATCAGTTTAGGAAAGGATAGTTTTTTTTGTCTCTTTAACATGTGATCTCTTTCTGGATAGGCTATCTGAATCAAGAAGATGTAAATGCTGTGCGAATGCAAACAGATCGTCTGGAACCACTTCTGGTGGTGGTCTGGCTTGCAGTGTCGTTAGATCTCAGTTTAGTGTAATGACGTGCACAGCGTGACCACAAGAGCTACCGCAGTCGCCTCTTTACACGGGAACATTATGCAGCGGCCATTTAGCAGGAGCGGGATCGCTCGGCAATGCAAGACGAGGTTAACGTGTGTGATGGCCATGGCTGAGCTAGCACTGGTGCTAACACGCTTCTCCACTGGCTCTCATAGTATTCTTAGAGTAAGGTCAGCCTCGTAAGCAGGACGACTGGAAAATAGCTGTCTCCATCTGCCGCGTGACTCTCACCGCGCATATCATAGTGGTACCTCCGTATCTCACATCACATCCCTTCACCCTTTGTTAACAAATCAGCTCAGTCTGCTTAATTTATATGGAAAGGCCCATGATCAGATGTGGACCAGCTGTCATCACTCTCTAACAGTTCTGGCATTTATGGAATATGATGAAAGTAGAGAGGTATATTGTAGGGGATTAGATCATTTAAACACTGTGGGTGCAGCAAGACAACATAGTACAGCCACTTACCTATACCTACATATACAGTGCATTCAACAAGTCCTCATACCTAAACGACATTATAGGTCGATTTCCGAAGACTCCCCAAACGATATGACATACGAGGTTCTATTTATTGCTGCACGTGGACGGTTAAATATTGTGATTGTTCTATACAGGCACATTTTTAAACACGTAGTAAACTTTGTGAAAATTAACTAGTTAAGTTCAAGAGACAAAAATACTTAGTTACGGTAAATAAATCATCAGGGATGGGCTAAAAAGTGTAACTTCTGTCTTCGGGGTGGCAGTAGCTCAGTCCGTAGGGACTTGGCATGGGAATTGGAGGGTTGCTGGATCAAGTCCCCATACGGGCTGAGTGTGGATTGGTAGCTGGAGAGGTGACAGTTCACTTCCTGAGCAAGTCACCGAATCCCCCAACTGCTCGGGGCACCTGTCCATGGGCTTTGTAATTCGGGCCTGTGTGTAATAACTGTAACAGAATGAGGAAAAAATTTAGTTTCTCCTTACGGGACCAATTATGTCTTCTGTTTCTTCTTCTTAAAACTCGGTTAATTTAGAAAAAGTGACAGTTGACTTCACACAGGAAATGAACCCTGGTCTCCGGTGTTTATTTGAACCATCCACCACCCCAACCGTATGTGGAATTTGGCACTCTTACATTTCATCACCTCACTTCCTCATTTGCTCTCCCGATAATTGCTACAGCCACGAGAATTTGCCGCCTAACAACAAAGTTTATGTCAGCCGTTATGAGCTGCTTGCATCAACCTATACGGTCGTTTTCTGGGTGTGATACGTGTACTTCATCTGCAGACTCCAGTGTGAGAGAGGTACAGTGTACTATTTAACATTATCAATGACATGAATCCTCCAACATGGCACCAGATTTCTGTACTACGAAGCAAGATTTGGCGTTAACGAGGTAACTTCAGGTTCAACCCAGGGTTTTGTGTATCACGACGGTGGATCACTTGTTACCAGGTCAAATCACCGTTTAACTTATGATGAACACTAGAGATCAACCGGTGTAAAAGCACCGCCTACTGACCAATCAACACTCGACTGATAATGGCGTCACCGTTCTTAGAAGATCTGGTGGAGCTCGGTGCGTGGAGAGAGAGAGAAAGAGAGAGAGAGAGAGAGGTGTGCTCAGAAAGTTAAAACATTTAGAGACTGACAACCCCGTTAACATTCCCTGATGGGTATTGTTATGAAAGATATAGATTTTCATCGGAGGGAATTAAGTATCTTTGTTAGCTTGTTGAGCCGTGTGTTGCCAACGCGCACATTGGTTTGAATTATGTTTTTACATATTGTATTTGCTCTCACGATTGCTTACCACTGCCAGGGATGCAACTGATAATATAATAGGCTAAAGCAACGACAGTTTATGGAAAGCACAAGTGTAATTATGGTCAGATCTTGTGCCTGACTGATGGGGAAGTGATATTGATAAGCGTTGTGATTTACGCATACAGCGTCAGCTATTTTTTGCCAGCTTTCCTTCCTGTTTTAGAAAGCAGCGACTGTATTGCGTTTTACCTGCAAAACCATGTCTGTGTTCTTCTTATTTATGTAGAATTATATTTTGCTCTTCTTATATAAAATATGCGGCTCTGGTAGATGTTTGCGATTGGTCGTGCTGTGCAAACACCGCCTCTTTTATGTGAATGCACGTGTCGCTGGATTGGGAAACCCTGGGTTGATTGAACTAGTTGATAACCAGCGTCGTGACACAGCTTATGCGGGACTGTGGTTATTAGGTTAGGTGAAGCCAGGTAACTGAAATAAATCCAGGGCATGTTGATCTTGATTCGTAGTACTTGCTTGGAATGTGCCACTTTAGAGTATTTCTAAGATGAAAAACAAGGATGACCCAGATAAAGGACAGAAACTGGAATGCAGACTTCTCCCCTTTAACATGCACCTTGGAAGTGGGTGGAGTTGTGTCAGAAATCTGGCACAAAAATTAAGCGGAAAAACAAACCAGGAAAACATAAAACTACTAGGTCCCAGAAGTGAAGTCATAGACCTCAATGGCTCCTTGAGTTTCTCCATCAGCTGTATGTTTAGCTTAGAGCTCACACATGGGAGACTGTGGAGTGGGAAGTGTGGAAGTGTCTTAAAATATTCTCTGGCTGCTGGTGTGATATGTCCCTTCATGAGCTCTCCAGGAGAGCACATTTACCAAACAACAGAAAATCTTTTTTTGCTCTGTTTTTGTAACGTAACACAGCATGCAAGTTTGTAAACTGAACAAGAGGCATATTGTTTTCATGACTGTTAGGCTTTTTTCGTACTTCTGTTGCGCCAGATTACTACTTGAAAGACTGACAGAAACTTTGCTGTGGATGTTTATGGTGCCTAAAGGATGATTCTTTGTAATTTTAGTAGGGCCTCAAGTTGAAATGTGTTCTTGACCAATCCTTTGGTCTAAGGCTATGTTTAGACGGAAACGATCTGAAGAGAAAACACAAAAGTGGCGTTGCGTTCTCTCTTTTTATTATTCCGCGTTTAGACGAGCGATAGGGGGGGGGGGGGGGATCTGCGTGCATATGGTGACGCAAAAGCGTGTGAAATGCGATCCACCAAGTCTGCGCGCCTGCGTAGAACCTTCCTTCTACTTGTCTCCCTCTCCTCCTCCTCCTCTCTCCCTCTCCTCTCCCTAGTAGCGCGAAGCGAACAACAAAAGCTGACTATTTTGTCTGGACAGACGAGGAGTTGGAGTTATTGCTCCAAACAATGCACACACAGACACACATGCGGCACACACACACGGCGCGCACACACACATACACACACACACACACACACACACTTGCACAGTGCATTTTTACCTTTAGACGGTAACGTGACGGTGGAGCTTTTTTAAGATTTCCACTCTGGAGGATGGTTTCACTTTTTTGCGTTTTTAAACCCCAAAAATGCCGTCGCCATCTAAACGAAAGGCACATCAAATATTTTGTTGTTTTCACCCGTGAGCGTATTTGTGTAAACAGGGCCTAAAACTAGTGGTAAGTACTTCCATCAAATTTGTCTTTTTTTTATAGTCCCCAGAAGACGGTTTGCTGATCCCAGACTTTTCCTGTAGCACCAGTATCGGGCAAAGCTTGTTGTGCACAAGAAATATCTAAAAGCAAAAGGCAGCAGCTGTGAAATGTCCTGTATACATCCCTGCTCTCAAAAATGTGAACGTTTTGCACCTCGAACACATTTGCTTTTATCCAGCCCCACCGGAGGTCATACATTGTTATAATTTAACGTATAAATAATTGTGTTGATGGCGATGCTTTTGATTTTTCCTTTCCCTCCAGATAGTTCCACTGGACGGTCCAGATCGATTTCTGAGAAGCAGGTGAAAAATGGTGCACAAACACCTCTCTCCTCCTCTTCCTGGCCGTCTTCCACTCAAACACACAAGGATCCTTCTGAGGTAATCCAAACCACATTTCTTTATTATACACCTCCTTGTTCGTTATGCTTATTTTGCATCACACAACCTACAGTACAGTGGTACCATCATTTTCATGGGCTATGTTCCATTCAGCTTAAATACTCCCAAGAAACTCCAGGACACAGCTGATTCATTTCCATGAAGTTTACTGGGAATTTTGTGAAACTGCAATACAGTACAATGAGATGTATATATTATTAATCAAACCCAAATACACAGCAACAGTGTAAAACCGCTTAGCTATCATAGCAGTGTAGCCTATATGATAAACACAATCAAGCTAGTAAAAACAACCAGCAGTAATAAACATAAAGCTAACTTAGCCTAGCACGAACTAATTAGCTTCTTAGCCATCTCAACAATCTTACAAAATTAAAATGAACAGTAACTTAATGTTACACGATAAGAAATACTTACAGACGTTGCCTTAGCAAAAAAGGGAGAAAGAAAAGCGATCGACTCAGAAACGTACGACTGGTAGAGCTCACGCATTTGTGTAGCTGATTACCGCATGGCAATTTTACTTCCTGTTTCCCAACATGCACTGGTACTACGTTACTATGGTTACAAAGATAAACAAACCACACTGAACTGCTGAAACAAAGTAGAACACATTTTAAGTGGCATGACACTCCCCGCTTGGGGTCTTTAAAGAGCCCACATTTATTAACAGAATCAGTCTTTGGAGAGAGAAGCAAAACCACTTCTGTAATGGGCCTGGTTCCATCCTTGACGACTTCCACTTGAACCTTCCGTACCAATCCATCTTCTCCTGGAAAGGTTTTTGCGATGATGCCCTTAGGCCATTGGTTTCTCTTTGCCTGATTGTCTTTCAGAAGAACTATATCTCCTTCTTGGAGGTTCGGCCTTTTTTCTTGCCACTTGTGCCGAAGCTGCCATGTTTTGAGGTATTCATGTTTCCACCTGTTCCAAAACATGTCTGCTTGGCCCTGAACCTGCTTCCACTCCTCTCTGACGAGATGCACTTCCTCAAAGCTTCCTGACGGAGGAGGAGGTGCAGAGCCTGTCTTGAGAGTCAGGAGCATTGCTGGGGTGAGGATGAGAGGCGATTCCGGATCCGATGACACTGGGATGAGCAGTCTAGCATTCATGATTGCAGCTACCTCGGCCATGAGTGTGGTCAGAACCTCATGTGTCAGGTGAGACCTCCTCTCCTCAAGCAGCATGCAGTCCAAAATACGGCGGGCAATGCCAATCATTCGTTCCCACGCACCATCTGCGCGTGGGGCGGGTTGAATACCCAGGTGCAGCTCTGCGTGTCCAGGTATTCTTCCACACTGTTGAAGCCTGGATTAGTCTTGTCCATCTCTAGCTCACGAGAGGCGCCGATGAAGTTAGTTTCGCAGTCAGAGCGGATCTGCTTTGCAGGGCCCCTGACTGCAAAGAACCTCCTCAAGGCGTTGATAAAGCTGCTGGTACTCATTGCTTCAATTACCGCAATGTGAACTGCCCTTGAGCACATGCATGAGAACATCACAGCCCATCGTTTAGAGTTGGAGACTCCTCCTCTTGTGCGGCGTGAGACAATGTCCCATGGTCCAAAGACGTCAACACCTATGTAGGTGAAGGGAGGTACTACTTGTAGCCGTTCTGCTGGCAGAGCTGCCATCTGCTGATGTTCGGTCTTTCCCCTCAGCCTTCTACAAGTGATACATCTGTGAAGCAGACTGCTAACGCAGCGTTTAGCTCCCACCAGCCAGAACCCTGCCGCTCGAATGGCACCTTCAGTCAGATGTCTTCCTTGGTGTTTCACTGCTTCATATAGTATAGATAGTGAGACACAAGCAGGGTTGCAAGATGATGCCGGCCAGGAATGATGATGGGGTGAGTCTCGTTCGTGCTCAGATCTGACTGTCCAATCCGACCTCCCACTCTAAGAAGTTGATCTCGGTCCATGGTGGGGTGCAATTTCCACAGGCTGCTGGAAGATGGGATGTTGGATCCTGAGTTGATACACTTGAGTTCCTCTGTATAGAACTCATTCTGGACACTTTTCACAATGCACACTTTGGCCCTCAGCAACTCTTCCTCTGCAGAGCGACAGACGTGCCACCCCTGACATTCATTTTGGGTGGAGTGGGCAAAAGAACAAGCTACGTGGATGAGGTGTGCTATGGCTGTGAGGAGAGTGCTGAACTTGGAGAAACGTTCAAAGCGTTGAGGGTATACCACATCTCTGGTAACATGTGTGAGACTTGTCACCACCTGGGGACGCACTTCAGAGTCAGTGTCAGGGTCAATAAGGTTATAAGTCTATTGAAGCTTAGGTGAATGCGAAGATGCATCATGGAGAAAGGCTGGTCCTTTGAACCAAGTTGTGCTGCTAAGCAAGGCTGGTGTCACAGTTCTTGACCCAATGTCAGCTGGGTTGAGGTGCGTTGGGACGTACTTCCACTGGCCAGAACAAGGTGATTGATGGATTCGTTGGATCCTATTGTGTACGTAGACATAGAATCTCCTTGACTGGTTCTGGATGTACCCCAATACAACCTTGCTATATGTGTAGTAGGTGATGTTGTCAAATGTTGTGTCCATCTCTGTGACTACCATCTCTGCGATTTCGACGGCGAGCACAGCCGCACAGAGCTCAAGTCTTGGGATAGTTAAGCCAGGCTGGGGGGCCAACTTTGCCTTCCCGAAGACAAAGCCAATCTCAGTCTGTTCTTGGTGGCTTGTCACCTTGATGTAGGCTACGGCTGCTATGGCCTTAACTGATGCGTCTGCAAAGACACAGAGTTCTCTTCTTAACACACCTGCGGTGGAGAAGGACGTATAAGGGCGTGGTATCTGGAGCCCCTCTAGGTCTTGGAGTGACTGTTTCCATCTAGTCCACTCACTCTCCATGTCTTTGGGAAGAGGTGAGTCCCAGTCCTCTGCTTGCATGGTGAGTTCCCTGAGTATCAGTCTTCCATGAACGTGCGAGGAACCCTAGAGGATCATAGAGGCTGTTCACGGTTGAGAGTACCCCTCTACGAGTGAATGGCTTCTGGTCATCTTTGATTTCAAACATGAAGGTGTCTGTGCGCATGTTCCAGAACAATCCAAGGCTACGTTGGATGGGCAGATCATCAACAAAGAGATCTAGGCTGTTGACGTCCTTGGTGCAATCTTCGGATGGAAATGCTTCGATGACTGCCGGTCAATTTAAGGCAATTTTGTGCAGCCTGAGGTTAGAAGCTTCCAGCATCCGCTGTGCTCGCCCGAGGACGCTGATGGCCTCTTCCTCGGTGCCAAAGGACTTTAAAGCATCGTCAATGTAGAACTTGCGGTCGATCAATCTTCTTGCATCACTGCCATAGTCGACTTCTGCTTTCTTAGCTGCCAGTTGCAGACCATACACTGCAACGGCAGGCGAGGGACTGTTCCCAAAAAGGTGAACCCGCATTCTGTAGTCCACAATGTCAGAGGTAGGGTCGTTTGTTCCTATACCACAGGAAGCGGAGAAAATCACGGTGGTCCGCCTTAACGACAAAGCAGTGGAACATATGCTCGATGTTGGCGGTGATTGCCACCTGTTCTTTCCTGAACCTCATAAGAACACCTAGCAGGCTATTATTAAGGTCAGGGCCAGTGAGCAAGACATCGTTGAGCGACACTCCTTCACATGACGCGCTGCTGTCGAAGACCACACGGATCTTATCTGGCTTCCTACGATGATACACACCGAACAGGGGCAGATACCAACACTCTTGTCCAGGCTGCACTGGCAGGGCAACTTCTGCATGTGCCTTCTTGAGCATCTTCTCTATAAACTCTAGGAAATCAGCTTTCATCTGTGGTCGCTTTTCCAATGAGCGCCGGAGTGAGACAAGACGTCGAAAGCCTGTTTCCTGTTATTAGGCAGCCTCTGTCTTGGTGACCGAAAGGGTAAAGGTGCAACCCAACTGTTGGAGCTGTCCTGGTAGCACTCAGCTTCCATTATCTTCAGAAATTCTAGATCCTCCATAGATTGCGTGAGTCTGTGGTCGTCGGGAATACAAGCGAATACAGTCTGCCCCAAGCAGTCTCCACTGAGCATCATTGAGCCACGGGTGGAGGTTGGTGCTGGATGATGCTGATGTTTAGGCTCTTGACCAAATACCTCTTTCACTCTGATTTGGTTGTTGCATGGCTGAAGATGACTAGTACGACCATTCTCTAAGATGGCTGTTTTGTAACTCCTCACCTCAAGTGGTCTGTGAGCACCTCCAAGGCACACATCACCAATGACGACCCATCCTAGGTCAAGCCTTTGAGCAAACGGTGCATCTCCTGGGCCACTTATCTGCTCTCTGACCTTGTGCGCCCATAAGATGTCTCTGCCCAGTAAGAGGAGTATTTTGGCATCCGGATCTAGAGGCGGAATCTTGTCGACGATGTGTTTCAGGTGGGAATGATGGTAGGCTGCTTCCGGCGTAGGAATCTCGGCATGAACGTTAGGATTTGGCTGCACTCGAGGAGTGTAGGCAGAGGAATGCTTACTTTCTTGTCCACTGGCTCCACAGTGTAACCACTGGCTCTCCTCCCCGCTGTCTCTGTACGCCCCACACAGGTCTTGAGTGTATATTAGTAGGAACTTCCAGAGATCTTAAAAACCTCAAAGAACTCTGACCGCGCCAGGGAGCGATTGCTCTGCTCGTCCAGTATAGCGTACATTCTCTTGGACTCCTCCCTGCATCCGTTTGGGAACACGCTGACGAGGCAGATCTTAGCACATGCTCTGGCACTCAATCTTTCACCACATACTTGTGTGCACATCGACTTGACCTCCTGGATGTCTGCTCTGTCCTCCTCCCCGCCGTCCTCTGAAGTGGAAGGGGACGACTTAGATTTCCAGGTAGGTGGGTAGGGGTGAAGCGCTGTCACATGAGCAGAGCTCTCGCACTCTGTACATTTTAGCTCAGCGGTGCAGTTCTTTGCAAGATGCTCTGTGGAGGAGCAACAGCGAAAGCAGATGTAATGCTCTTTTTTATGCTCTTCTCACGGAAGCCTCTGCATTTCCTCAGAGGGTGGGGCTTTTTATGCAGAGGACAATGTTTATTTGGATCAATTCGTTCCATACTTTCTCTACACTCGGCCTTAGCAGTTCCTGAGACCTGCGTCTTGTGAACATATACGGATGTCTTTGTAGGCCTCTCCCACTTACTCTTTCTCTCTGCTGGAGCTTGCATGAAGAGGTTAAAGCTTGGGTCAATGCAAGCCCTTGCCTCCGTGGCGATGAAGTTTACCAACACGGAGAAAGGTGGGAAGCTAACAAAATGTTCCTTTTTGTATCTTGTACCAAAGTAAAGCCACTTTTCTTGTATGTTGTATGGGAGTTTCTCGATGATAGGCTTAATTCCTCTGGAGGTATCCAAGTATGACAAGACTGCAAGGTAGCCATCTTCCTTGGCAGCTTGTAGCTCTGACAACAGGTCGGCTAGATCCCTGAATCTCTGTGGATCTCTGCAGTCCAGTTGCTGGATACTTAATGTTGACTGTTTTTATTCTTCTTACTTGTTCTGCTGACTCTTTTCCCAGATACTTGGTGAGGAGGTTGAGTTCTCCTGCAGCGGACAGGTCTAGATTGGCGATAGCGTTCAGGAATGATGTTTTCCAGGCCCAATAGTTCATTGGCTGGTCATCATATGTGGTGAGGCCTGAAGTCACCAGGCGGCTGCGAGCAAGGTATTTGATGAGGTCTCCACTGGACGTAGAATGGTCATCGCTAGCTCCATAAGGTGTCCTTTGAGCAGTCGGGTGCGCAGGAGATGAAGAATCCTGTTTGAAGTTCTGTTGCAGACGATTCCCACAAAGCTGAGGAGCTGGAGAGGAGTTGAGAGGCTGATTGAAGCTTTGTTGTGGCAGTGCCCCACTGGTCTGAGGGGCCTGAGGAACTTGGTGTGGCATAATGTCAGTGGAAGCAGCAGCTTGGGTTTGACTTGCATTGAGTGGGTGGATTGTTGAAGGGATAACATTGATCGGTTGAGGGTGTGGAGGATGAAGCGTTGGCGAAGCATAGTCACACCCTTTTCCGACAGATAGACCTTTGCTGCATAGGCTGGCTTGTGCACTGATCCTCATCCCAATTTGTACAGCTGGAAGTCCTGTAATTTTGTCTCTCTACGACACTCTGGCTCCTCTCACTCTGGAATTATATTCTCTCTTTCTTCTTCTCTTTCCTCTCCTTAATTTCTGTCAATCCTAGTGCTGGACCAGAGATGGCATTAGTGAAGTATTGATGTCTGTTATCCTCTCTGCCTCTCTTTTTTCACTTCTTTCTCAGTAGGTCCTATTGTATCCATCTGTTTCATAACACTGTCTGTATTAATGTACAGTGGGGCAAAAAAGTATTTAGTCAGCCACCAATTGTGCAAGTTCTCCCACTTAAAAAGATGAGAGAGGCCTGTAATTTTCATCATAGGTACACTTCAACTATGAGAGACAAAATGAGAAAAAAAATCCAGAAAATCACATTGTAGGATTTTTAATGAATTTATTGGTAAATTCTTCGGTAAAATAAGTATTTGGTCACCTACAAACAAGCAAGATTTCTGGCTCTCACAGACCTGTAACTTCTTCTTTAAGAGGCTCCTCTGTCCTCCACTCGTTACCTGTATTAATGGCACCTGTTTGAACTTGTTATCAGTATAAAATACACCTGTCCACAACCTCAAACAGTCACACTCCAAACTCCACTATGGCCAAGACCAAAGAGCTGTCAAAGGACACCAGAAACAAAATTGTAGACCTGCACCAGGCTTGGAAGACTGAATTTTATTTATTTGTTGTTTATTTGAATACTGACAGATACAAAAAACATAGATTATTACATAAAAAACAATCCAATGCCTGTATCACAGTGTTCATGGCTAATTCGCAACACCTGTCCCTAGAAGGGCTTTTAACAGTTAAAATAATAAAGGAGTCAAATTTTTACAGTGAATACAATAAAATGTCCAGAAACCAGTTAGCAGCAATAAAAATAAGTGTAGTAAATAAACACATTCACTCGAACTCACACAGATGCACACCTCACATACACACAGCTATACATTTCATATGGCATGATCACACTGCTGCTGCTGTATGAACCATACGTTTTTTAAAGGTGGACATTTAGAGTTAGAGTTAGAGTCTTTATATTTGTAGGAAGCCAGTTTCACAGATTGGCTCCTTTCACAGAAAAAAACATTTTGGGCAAAAAATGTTTTACAAAATGGAACTTTACAATCTCCACATGCAGCAGCTCTTGTGGATCTGGAGGATTTCAGCCTGTTCACAAATTTACAAAGTGGCTCAGGTGCAAGTCCAGTCAAACATTTAAAAAACAACTTTATGTATCTAAAATTAACAAAATTAACAAAGTTTAAGATTTTATGTTTATTTAAAATGTAACAGTGATGGAATTGAATGGGCTTTTTATCTAAAAAATTTAGGGCATTTTATAAAGCCTCTCAATAGGCTTTAAAGTAGTTTGGCTAGCCTGGGACCAAACAGTGGTGCAGTGAATCTGCAATAGGTAAGCAGCTTGGTGTGAAGAAATCAACTGTGGAAGCAATTATAAGAAAATGGAAGACATACAAGACCACTGATAATCTCCCTTGATCCGGAGCTCCACGCAAGATCTTACCCCGTGTGGTCAAAATGTTCACAAGAATGGTGAGCAAAAATTCCAGAACCACACTCACAAAACACAACTCGTCGTGTTTGGAGGAGAAAGAATGCTGAGTTGCATCCAAAGAACACCATACCTACTGTGAAGCAAGGGGGTGGAAACATCATGCTTTGGGGCTGTTTTTCTGCAAAGGGACCAGGACGACTGATCCGTGTAAAAGAAAGAATGAATGGGGCCATGTATCGTGAGATTTTGAGTGAAAACCTCCTTCCATCAGCAAGGGCATTGAAGATGAAACGTGGCTGGGTCTTTCAGCATGACAATGATCCCAAACACACCGCCCGGGCAACGAAGGAGTGGCTTTGTAAGAAGCATTTCAAGGTCCTGGGTAGCCTAGCCAGTCTCCAGATCTCAACCCCATAGAAAATCTTTGGAGGGAGTTGAAAGTCTGTGTTGCGACAGCCCCAAAACATCACTGATCTAGAGGAGATCTGCATGGAGGAATGGGCCAAAATACCAGCAACAGTGTGTGAAAACCTTGTGAAGACCTCTGTCATTGCCAACAAAGGGTATATAACAAAGTATTGAGATTAACTTTTGTTATTGACCAAATACTTATTTTCCACCATAATTTACCAATAAATTCATTAAAAATCCTACAATGTGATTTTCTGGATTTTTTTTCTCATTTTGTCTCTCATAGTTGAAGTGTACCTATGATGAAAATTACAGCCCTCTCTCATCTTTTTAAGTGGGAGAACTTGCACAATTGTTGGCTGACTAAATACTTTTTTGCCCCACTGTAATTCAAGATGCTCAATATGATTTTTTACAAAAACTGCAAAATGGTTGTATTTTGGGTATCCAAAAATAGTCATTCACTGTTCGTCTTATACCGAAGAAAAGTAATTCAGTATAATTCTCATATAACGGGATCGTCAGCCAGGACGTGCAGGGCTGCTGCTAAGGAGGAAGTCAGGCAGCGTAGTTTAAAGAGTGACAAAATCTGTGTAGGGAGGAGGGATGGGTCAAACAAACACAGGACTTTCACCCAGCAGACCGCTGTTTGTGTCCCGTG
Organism: Zingel zingel; assembly: GCA_023566125.1. Lineage (NCBI taxonomy): Eukaryota > Metazoa > Chordata > Actinopteri > Perciformes > Percidae > Zingel > Zingel zingel. Next base: position 30,546,016 of record CM042321.1, on the reverse strand, counting down.
TGAAAGCAAAAGTCAATGTTGACTTGTTTTGACTCATTGTAACTTGCTTTTGTTAATGTACTTGCTGCCAGGCCGCGAGGAAACCATACGATTTGGAAATAAATGATGAAATAAATAAATAAAACTTGAATAATCAACATAGTGTTATCGGCTAAAATATATAAGGTCATAACACTGAACTGGCCTCAGTCCGTCTGTGCTGCACTTTTCCCATCCCCTGTCACACACAAAACACATGCACACGAGGTCATCACCCGCTGACCGGCATGTGCGTGTTGCAGCAAAGTTGCATTTCTGCCAGCATTCTGGATCAAAGTCAAGGCTGAATATCCTGAAATAGCCACAAAAGCCCTGAAAAAGTTGCTTCCATTTCTAACATTATATGCAGAGTTGGGTTTTCTGAAATGAATGCAACGGAAACTAAAATGCAGACGTAAGGAACAGGCTTCAGGTGTCGCTGTCTCCCATCACCCCTCAGTGGGAACGTCTTGTTGCAGGGAAGCAAGCCTAACCCATTGGTGAGTTGCAACATTTTTATATGTTGATGCAAGAACAATATGCAATATGTGTTTAGTGATTTAAAGGAACACGCCGACTTATTGGGAATTTAGCTTATTCACCGTAACCCCCAGAGTTAGATAAGTCCATACATACCCTTCTCATCTCTGTGCGTGTCGTAACTCTGTCTGACGGCTCCACCGGTAGCTTAGCCTAGCACAGAACATGCAGGTGAATGGTTCCAGTAATCCTACTGCTCCAAATTGTGACAAAAGTGACAAAATAACGCCAACATGTTCCTATTTACATGTTGTGATTTGTAGAGTCACAGCGTGTACAAAAAAAACAACGTAACATGAGACATAGCCATCTTCTAACCGTAAACAAACCGGGAACTATATGTACACGCTATGACTCTACAAATCACAACATGTAAATAGGAACATGTTGGCGTTATTTTGTCACTTATTCGGAGCAGTAGGATTGCTGGAACCATTCACCTGCATGTTCTGTGCTGACCGGATGCCGCTGTAACCGTCAGACAGCGTTACAGCACGCACGGAGATGAGAAGGGTATGTATCAACTTGTCTAACTCTGGGGGTTACGGTGAATAAGCTAAATTCCCAATAAGTCGGCGTGTTCCTTTAAACCCCCTCTTTTTGTCGGCTGGTCCACAAGAATATTATCAATTTTAAATCGGTCCACGGTGCATAAAAGGTTGGGGGACCCTGGTTGAAAGAATTGTTGGATACAGCCCTAGTTACTGGATGTAACTCTAGTTCTATGAATATGTACCTAGCCCTCTAACGGGCTTTGCTATTGGGTGCCAAGGCAGAGCGACAGTGTTGAATTAAAGAGGTTTCCAACTGTCTGTGTACTTACGGACCTTTTGTGACTGTAAGCAACAAATATTGACTATTATGTATCTCTATGAAATCTGTGTAAGGTCTGTATCTCAAAAGGAAACAATGTCACATAGTACTGTTTTCTAAAAGTTATTGCGTGTTATTTCTTGTAGTTTTTCAGCTTGTGGTAAGGACACCTGAAGAACTGTAAATATGGCTAGCAAAGATACAGCAAGACCACTGAGACAAATAATATTGTACTGGTACAAATTGTCTGTGGCATCACAACTAGCAAGACACAAAGTGTCAGAGTTTGTGTCACAGTTTCCATCCTGTAAATTTCCCATGGTCCTTTGTGTGTTGCCACTGTGTCAGCAGAGTGACAGCTGGGTTATTTCTGTTGACCCCCCTCACCCTCTCTGATTGACACCATATAGCATTCATTCATTTCATGCAGCAAGACCTTCTTCTGGCTCAATAATTACCTTTCTGATCAACTTAGATTCAGTGTCATCAAACTGAAACACAGTCACACAATATGTGATGATAAAAGTTCATTCTTCGTGCTGGAAATTTGACTTTTTAAAAAAAAATCTTATCGCAAGGATACTGTCTTTTTCTGGATCTCAAGTTGGCTCAGGTGTCATCATGTGTGAAGTCTGGGACATCTGTCATGACGGGGGCAGATGGTAACTCCTGTCTCTGTTCAAAGATGCTCTCTTGATCTTACTCCGGCAGCCCCCCCCCCCCCCCCCCCCTGTCTTTAGGGTGTTCCAGCAAAAATCTTAAGGTGTTGAAGGGTTTGTGACTTGAAGACCCTGGCTAAATGTTCTGACCCACTGAGAAACATGGTCGCGATTGTTACCTCCTCGCATAGCACAGCTAACGTGTTGATGGTATCTTAGCAGGACATTCCTCCTTCCTGTTGATCACTCCATACAGCTCTTTCAGGGCTCTGTTGGTGTCAGCGTGTGGTGGAATGTACATTCCATGATGTATGACTCCCCCCCTGCTCTTGCCCGATGATTTGGTCCGCTCCTGGGGTTGAATGGAGAGCTCTTGTGGAACATTGGCTGAGTCCGGGGTTGAGCCAAGTCTCCCTGAAAACCATAGAGTTGCAGTTGTTAAATGTGCCGTAGGTAGGATTGAGAAGATCCAGGACTTAGCCAAAACATTTGAACATCAACAACTTCTCAGTCCCTCCCCCCTTTCCGCTAAAGCCCAAAACGGTCTCCTAAGCCTCTCCCCCCACAAGGGAGAATGAATGCATGTGCATGAGCAGTGATTGAGTTAGACACCCCCCTGGCCATGATTGGTGCATCTGAACAGGGAACTGTGGATTTTTGCGAATCGCACAACAGGCTGTAGGTGGTGCCAGAGGAGCCAGAGTTTTTTTTAAATTACCTGCTTCATGTAGTTCTACTGGAACATTCAATTTTAGCAAATATGACAGAAAGTTAGTTTCATAAGGACTTACCTACTGCACCTTTAATGTCCTGTTGAAAAGCCATCCTGCCCCTTAACTCATCTAGCTTATTATCCAGTGACTTGCTAGGAGTATACTTGGCAGAGGAGTCAGGTTTTCATGTTTCGTCAGATTGCCTAAGACCCCCACCCGCAACCCTCGTTTCCTTCGTCTCCTGTATTCTCCAGGTACGGCAACAGGTAATCCCAGCCATGAAAATTCCCCATTGTTTGTTGGTCATGGTGAAAAAGAGCTGTCCACCAACAAATTGATTTGCAGAAGTTGTTCTCTTTCATAAAAGAAAGAAGTGGCAGGATCACTTCTGGCATGCTTTTTACCACCCGTGCTCAAGGCTCAAGCCGACATGCATTAGTGTATTTTTAATGTCTTGCCCTATTTATTAAAGGCCTTTTTTATCACTTTTTGTAACCAACCTTGAGTGCCTGGACATGATTTTTTTTTTACTTTTTGTGACTTGTTCTCTTTCATATTGTATGACTCTCATTGGCGGTGTGCATGTTGCGAAAAAAAAAAAAAAAACTATAGTAATAGAGACACGGCAACCATCAGCCGTCCCCGGTGCTATCGTCTTCGACAGCCAATATATACCCTACAGATATAAGTTGAACCTGACCTATATCTAAAAATTATAAACCAGCCACTCCACTCATGCAGTTCCTGGTGAAACAGAGAGGACTGCTGGCCCTCAATGCTGTTGCATCTCTCCGTCTCTGTGATTTCCTTCTGTGGAGGACCAGAGCAGTATAGAACAGCTGTACAGAGCTCTGCCAGCATCATTATCTGAGCCGTAAATATCACTTAGATCACCAGGATAGTACTTTATAACACCTAGATAGTAGACCCTCACATAATGAGAGAGGTGTGTGTGTGTGTGTGTGTGTGTGTGTGTGTGTGTGTGTGTGTGTGTGTGTGTGTGTGTGAGTAGCTCAAAGTGCCTCCATCTCTCTCTTCCTCCTTTCATCTCTAATACAGTATTTCTTTACAACACCAAGGGGCGCCACCTAGCACAAGTCTGTGCATGATCATGGCAGCTCTGTATGCTTCATCCATCATTTAGTTTGGTTTCATGAATTAATTTAAGATATTAAAATATATATAACCAGTTTTTAAACACAGGTAATTAATTACATTTAATACTTGTGTTTTGTGGGACGTAGCATTTCAGAAGGAAATCTTGTTCTTTTGGGTCCACCACATTGATCTGATGGCTGACGTCTATTTGAGGTGAGGTGCAGCATTAAAGTGACCATATTATGCTCATTTTCATGTTCATAATTGTAATTTGAGATTGTATCAGAATAGGTTTACACCTAAAAACACCATATTTTTGTTGTACTGCACATTGCTGCAGCTCCTCTTTTCACCCTGTGTTCAGGTCTCTGTTTTAGCTACAGAGTGAGACCTTGCAACTTCTGTAACATCTTTGTTGTCAGTCGCACATGCTCAGTAGCTAGGTAAGGATTACATGAGCTAGCTAGCTGTTTCTCCAACTTCGGCCGGACCAAGGCAGGATTAGCTGGGAGACTTCTTCTAAACGAGGGCGCACTTCCAACTTTGCGTGGAAAACTTGCAGAACAGGGAAATATAAGTTATTTTGTAGATTAGGGTGAATTTGTGTGTGTTGTAGCAGTGTTTTACCATTGAGAACGAGCTAGCATGCTAACAGTTAGCCCTCTAGGCCCCTTGTCTCGGCTAGTGACGTAGAAAGCCATGCAGATTTTGAACAGCTCACCCGGAGACTGAAGGCAGGACACATTCAGAAACCGTATCTCAATCAAAACAGCATGGATGTTTTTTTTTTTCAAAGTTTGTGTGTGTGTGTGGAAGCACCAGAGACACAAAATAACACCCCAAATCCCAAAAAAGGTGATTTTTTTCATAATATGGGCACTTTAAAGAAGGTGTTTCTCCCTGGTCCTAATCAGACCTTGCAAAAATGATTTCAAAAGACATAACAGGAAGCTTTAAATTGACAGTTACGTCAGACTTTTAAAAGTACTAGTGCAGAGCCCGTTGAAAATGTGCCTGTTTGGAACGGCCGATTGCTTGGCCTGTGGTATTGCTGCTTGTAGAATTCATCAAAACCAAATTGTACCCCAAAATTACTTACAGAAGGACCCCAAACCACTTCAAATGCAACTCCCCTGTATACCCTACTACTAACTTACTGATTTAGCTGACAGAGAACGTTGCAGATTCAGAATGTAATCACAAAATATCACAAAATATCACAATGAAAATGTGGAGTAATCAGACATTAGCATTATGGACTCATGGCAGTGCGCTACCAACCTGGCTCGTTATGAGCGCTAAACAGCCCATATCTGCGTTATTCACCACCAGAACCTGTGTGTGTGTGTGTGTGTGTGTGTGTGTGTGTGTGTGTGTGTGTGTGTGTGTGCGTGCAGAGAGAGCGAGAGAGAGAGAGAGACAGAGAGAGAGAGACGGTGTTGTCTCGTGTAGTATGAGCGACTCATGAGTTAATTTAAAGAGTCGGGTGAAAGATCCAAGTGAGTCACGACTCCAATGTGTGCTTATATTCTTACCGATATATATTTAACGATATATTTTGCATTTCTAATCCAAATAACGTAAAACTTGGCAGTGCACTTAGTCATGCGTGTAACAAGACACCTGTCAAGTTTGAAATCCATCAGACTAACGGTCCGAGAGATATGCGCATAACACCCACACACACACACACACACACACACACTGACAGACAGACGTTCCTGCAATTTATAGATAGATAATGTGGAACGGGCAGGAGCAACAACTGAAACATATACAGTAAAGACCAACCCAGGTGCAGTGCTAAACAGGACATGTGTTTCTGTAAATCCAAATGTCTCCATTTTTGGGGCTCGGAAACGCCAGAGTAGTGTGGATGCCAGGCGTAAATGTAGCAAAAGATATTCGTTCGTAAACCGAAGCGTAGTAGAATTTGCCAGAAATTGCACTGAAATGACAGCGGACAACAGATTGAAATAGTGCATCAGCAGCATAAAGGTACTTAATGCAGAGATATTCCTATTTAAACGGAGGCAGCCACAGGATGACAGGCTAACAATGTAGCTGTGTTGCTGAGCTATTGGATAGATGAGATCAGCTGATGTGAGCAACTGAGGAGAGCTGATAAGGTAATTGACAGCAGTACAGCAAGGAAATGATGAGTGAGCATGTGAGAGAGGAGTGAATGACAGGATGCATGAGAAAACAAACTACAGGCCCGTGCTCGCAAAAGATTAGTCTTCCTGACTGAACTTATGCTGTAGCTTCATTTCAAAGCAAGATCCCCTCAATGAATGGACGAGGATGACAAATGACTCATATATGGGATAACAACATTTTTTAAATGTTTTGTAACTAATAAGTAGACAACCATAAAGTCCATTTGTCAGTATAGTAAGCGCATTGCAGCGCAGATGAGATGAGCAGCTTTTGAACAAGGTACATCACCGGGATAATGTTGCTGTGTGCTTTGCCACACATGACCATGGAAGCTTGGAATCATGAAACAATGTCTGCCATTATGTTGGGCAGAGACGCCGCTCCTGCACAGCAGCCTGCAGACAGGGTATTGTCAAAGGAGAGCAGAACATCGGGGCGATGCTGTCTGTCTCTCAGCAGGGAAATCAAAGCAGGAAACACCTTCTTAAATGACATGTAGGTGTGGTGCAGCAGCAGATGTGTGTCAGGAGGCAGTGGAGTGTGACAGTCAGAGGAGGCTTGTTCCCCAGCGCTCGGTGACAACAACAACATTTATAGTTTACTTAATGAAGCTTTTGGGTATGGTCCGAAACCCTCCAGGTTTGGATGCACTGCACACACGCTGTATCAGAATGTATGAGCACAGTGAAGTGTACAAGTAGTGTACATGTTTTAAAAACAAAAAAGTCTGTAGATTTCATTTTTATTCTTATAAGTACTGTTGTACTTGCTGTATGTGCAGTGTGTTGTACTGTGTGATGTTGTAGTCAGAGGTAATACACCTGAAACCTTCGATCAGAATGGGGTTGCCACAGCTGCCTGTATATCCTGTAACGTCTGGAATGTAAGTACATTTTTTTCAAGCAACTAACCTTAATAAGACTAAAAAGACTTGAGGAGAAATTCATTTGTTTCCCTCTGTTGTTACATTACACACACGCATGCCAAACAGGACCTATACACATTAATTACACACTAATTAAATCTCTCATTAATGGAGAGATATCAGAGTGGGGGGGTTGCCGATGGAAGGGCGCCCCGAGCCAACAGCTCTGGACCTTTACTGCCATTCTACTCCGGCCTGGCCAGAAAATGAAATGCCTCGCTCAAGGAAAGTCAGGAAAACGTCCGAGGAGCACACCCTTCCTGCTATACTCAGCCTAAATAAAATGAAATGTTCATGGTAGGAAAACCCTCTGGACCCTTGAGCGCGGAGCGATATTGCGCGGAGCCGTCTGGAGTGACTTTGAGCAGCAGACTGGAGGGAACCGACAGCTCTGTGAGCAAGGAGAGGAAATTCTCAGCGCTTGACTCCACTCACATGCTCTGCCATCCACCATGACACCTCTGTTGAAGGCTGCTCTCTTGTCCTCCTGCAGTTAGTACATAGAATATTCCATCTTCATAAGTGCTCTCATCACTCTTCTCTGAGGACCGCCCACTCATGAATTATTCAGGATAAAAGAGCTTTTAAAAGATTCCTGCTTCATGCTGCCAGGAGGGACATTGTGCTCTGTGCACTCTCGCCAGCATGGAACACACACATCTGTCATTGATAAAACGCTGTTTGTTACTCACATTGTGGAGGTGAAAACATAGCAAAACAGCGTCACATTAGCAGATTAACACACACAAACACACACACACAAACAGGTTTGTGGCACTATCTTTGTGGGGACTCGTCATTGACATAATGCATTCCCTAGCCCCTTACCCTAACCATAACCTAATTCTAACCATAATCCTAAAACAAAGTCTTAACCCTCAAACAGCCCTTTAAAGTTGTGGGGTCCAGCATTTTGGCCCCACAAAGCTGTCGGGACCCCACAAGTATACTGGACTCCCGTTTTTTTGACCCCACGAATATAGTTAAACAAGCCCACACACACACACACACACACACAATTATCCTAATAGTTTTTATTTGCAGGCCATGAAGTGAGGCAAAGTGGGGGAGAATACAGTTTGTATGAAAACCAGAAAGAAACAAGAAGGCAATGAAGCAGCTACACACACACACACACACACACACACACACACACACACACACACACACACACACACACTTCTACATTCATCCACACAAGCCCACATAGACAATTTACACATATTTAAGTGTCTATAAACAGAGAACTTTATATGATAAGTATATCAGAAACCCTGATTAGTTCTCATCATGACAAGGTGGTGAACTGCAGACAAAGTCAGTTGATATTATAAGCTGCGGGTTGCCATGACAGTGAACATGGAATTAATAGTTCAACCTGAATAAATCTGATGAGGGGGGATTATCAAGAGATTAGAGTGGAGTTGACTGAAGTCTCTCATCTTTCTTTGGTTTCCTCAATCATCCCACTCTCCTAACATTTATACTGTTTCACATAAATACCATGCACAAAACCATCAACATATATCTCATCATCAGACATAGGAAAAGTGGACGCAGGGACTCAGGTACACTGAGGTCTAAATCATGTAACCTTATGACCTGTGTTTGAATGCCCTGTCACATCTTCTGTCTCTCTTCAAATTTCTCCAGTCTCATGTTTCCACAATAAAGGTACACGTGGTCAGTAATGGACCCGGGGTCACAGTGTTTCGGGTCTTATCATCAGACACCCTCACGCGGGCGACCCAGCCGGGGATGATCAGGTACCCTGGTAGCTTGCTGTGCCACTGGTCACCCCTCTTGATCCAGAGCTATTGGGAAGCTTTTTCAGCTGCTTCCAAGATGTCCTTGATGGCTTTTCGTCTCTGCAGCCCACAGATCCCCAACCGTCACAGGATCCGGTACAAAAAAAAACTGCAAATAAAACTGTGGGAAACAGTCATGTGTTTGGTCTGCAGCTGGATCAGCCTGCTGGGAACAAAGACCAGTCATGGGATGTGAGGAGGATTAGGAGGGGTGGGGGGTGGTGGGATGTTCACATATAACCTCGTGTTGCACATATGCACATACTCAATAACTATTACACACACACACACACTGTGCACAAAATACTAAATACTCATTACTAAATGAAAATACTTTGGTTTTGGTTTTATTATTCTGGTTTGGTTTGGTTTCACAACACGTTCTTTTCCACACATTAACCAAAAACACAAACTTGAAGCTTGATTCAGTCCGATATAAAGCATTAACTAACTAAATAAACACTGGATAGAAACTAAATTAACTTGTTTAACTCTCAGTTTGATGATGATAGCTGATATATATTACTGTTGATGATGGTTTGCAGGTCCATGTGCAATATGGTGTTATACTATTTATACTATATATACTATTTATATAACTGTTGGAGTGTAAATCGTGAATGTGCGTACCCTACAATTTCATAATAATTGGCATTTCTAGTATAAAACAGACCCATGAGTATGCATGGTTTTATAGAGTGAAGTGAATGGTAGAGGTGTGTGCCTTAGTGCATACACACAGTTTGAGCGTTGAGGAGGATGTTGTATGAGTTGAGAGCATGTGTGCAGTGAGAGAGAATGATTAAGAGGGAAGCAGCAATGTCCTCTCTCATTGTTAGTTAAACACGTCTGAAGTGAAGCAGGAGAAATTAAAGACA